>JALPQI010004084.1:0-95526 GCA_025490895.1 Thaumatotibia leucotreta | reverse complement strand
AATCCACGAAATTAACGAATTTCGATTTTCGCGGTAGTAGGCCAGCTGAGACACTTACTTTACGCGGTACTCGTCAGAAAAAAAGTCCCAAAAACAAAGGTTACATGAAATCTGTAGAAATCTGTTGTAAATATTTATACATTTTAAAAATCTGTATAAACTTGAATCAAATCTGTTATCTGTAATAGGGGTCGAAAATCTGTATGGTTACAGATAAATCTGTATATTTGGCAGCACTGGGAGCTTATACACCAAAATGCCGGAGAATAGACAGTTAAAATGTTTATAACTGGATTCTATTTATTTAAGCATGAATCACCGACTACGAGACAGCTAGAATACCTACTTGAAAAAAAGAACGACCTGGTTCCAATACTATACCTCATCCAACAATAGACGTTAAACCAATGCAAGTGAGTGTTTATTCATTTGAATTTATGGCGACGACGCAGACAGTTTCCTTGCCTGGCGTAACCTTTTGGGGCCTCTCATTGTGATTATTGGATTTGAACTAATTTTGTCTCTGTGTCACTGTGAAGTGAACGGAAAATAATGTAGGTATTTTGTTTTGGAGTGGCCACAAATGTATTATAGCGTGTGGTGACGGCAGTAAGAATACATTTATCACCACCAAGTCTTCCCGTGGTTGTCGTAAAAGAGTTGGCTAAGGGATTGAAGAGTAACTATTTATTTATCGAAGATTGATGATGGGTAGCAGCATTAGACACACTACAGCGATGTCAGCGATCGCCAACCCGCTTACCCAGCGTGGCGATTATGGGCATTTACCTGCTATTGCGACCAATGCGCATAGGGTAATGATGATGATGTGACTTTGTTTTTTTATTACTAAAAGAAATCGTATCACAAAATTCACAAGCTGGAAGACTGAGACTCGATAACTTTAAATTTGTTTGACAGTACGGTTGTAGGTATGCAATAAGTGACCCTTTAATTTGGGCGAAATACCTGGCAAACTGTAATTATTAACTGTATCTAAATTCAAAGGGATATCGGTCACAAATTAATGCACGCCACGCGACAGTACAAGACGCAAGTACATACGTACAGTTTCAAAGTTAAGACGGTTTTTATACTTATTTCTTCCGCAAAATACTTCTCTATGAATAGCAGGTAGGCAAATTAGGCAGGCAGGATCGTGAAGCAGGTTCGACGTCTCTGTTAGGTATGCTGACCCTCTGGAAATAGAGCACATAATTGTATACCCTACAGTCCCTACGAAGTTATATTAAATTATTATCCCGTTGAAAGCTATGAGACCGGACCACAAATGTTATGTAATTTTAAGGCCCCAGATGAGACATGGTCGGCCTCAAAAATATTTTAATGATTTTGATCGGACATACTTTTTCGAACTTTTGAGCATGCGAAATGCAGACACCGCTCGGCCGAGGCAATCTAACGTGTCAGGCCTATTACCGCGAAAATAGAAATTCGTAAATTTCGAGGATTTTTCTATGTCACTCAAACGAAGGCATCATTAGAGTGAGAGAGACAAATCCTCGAAATATACGAATTTAGTTTTTCGCGGTAGGGCCGCAGGTGCGATTGAGATCTCGGTATCGACAATCTCGGCCTAAATCCGAGCCGAGATATCCCTATCCCCAGTTCTACGGTTTTACGGTGTCAAGCGCACGTAACTTACATATTCATTAATACAGGCAAAACAATGTTGGCCAGTAAAAATTTTAATAAGTAGGTATCTAATATTTTACTAAGTTGGGTGTTACATTTGACTTACTATAAGTATTTGCTAACCTCCTTATATTCATAAACGTGTGCTAACTTAACAAGCCGCTAATAATTGTTTGTCCCTTTCGGTCTTAACAATGTGTCCATAAGAGCAAAAGGGACAAACAATTATTAGCGGCTCGTTAAGTTAGCACACGTTTATTGAATAAGGGGGTAAGTGTGTACCCTGCTATAATAATTACTAGATTTACTAGTTATCCGTACGAAACGAACCCGAACGAAATGATTGAATAGGTAGACTAAATAAATTATTTTTTGAGACTGTTAGCTGAAACTGTACCTTCAGAGAGCCATGAGTTTGCATGAATGTAAAGGTGCATTCAAACCAAAAGAGCATTCGCTATTCTAGCCCCCCACTCTACGAAATTCGATCGTTACACAAAACGTGATAGGTTGATTTCGTAGAACGGGGGATAGAATAGCGAATGCTCTTTTGGTTTGAATGCACCTTAAAATACATCTACAAGACCAAAGTTATGGTACGGCCTTACCCCCTTCCTTATGCATAAATACCTACTTTCGATGCGTAGGTAGGTATATTAGGTAATTCATGTTTTATCCCTTGAATCAACCGCAAATCGCCAGATTAGTACAATCAAATAATTACTAATTAGCTGAAAGAGGTTAGAAGAATGTGTGGGGATACTGGACAAAGGCATAGGTAACTGGTATAAGTATTTGTACACCTATTACAAGGATATAAGGCTGCTAATAGCTAATAGCACACGTACAATATTTTAGGACAATGTTTCTATTATTATCAATATTATCATTTGAGTCCCAATTTCGTATCTAGTATTTCAATTTACTAATGAACAGACTTACCGAGTTTAATATGAATTAGTCAATTAAGATCATTACAATAATAATTTAATTAATAGGTATACTATTAATTTAGAGAAACGATTTAATTCGTTTATGTTAGCTGTTCTCATTTAGGGATAATTAAAGGTACTTGGGGCACTAATAGTCTAAAATTGATGATTTGAAAAATAATATTTAATTATAATACCTAATATTGATTTGAATTAATTGATACACATAACATTTATCAAATTATCAAAAGTTCTTTAATTCCTGCTTTGGTCTTGTAAATGTATTTTTATTATTTGCGTTATTGCAATCTGCAAAAAGGAAATAACTACCCCTTACCCTAATAACAATATTACAGGCTAGCCAGCAATTACTATCAAAAAATATTTACTAATTAGTGATCTATCTTTGAGTACATCATTTTACAAGTATCATTCAGAAAAATTTATCATGGGTAAAAAATAGTATTTAAATGATTCCGTTATTTTGCACATTGCCAGACCGTAATATTATGAAGTACTTTAGTTCCAGGTAACAGAATTTCTGCATTCAGTGTTTATTACTTACCAGAACCCCACTAGAGTACACAGATCAATGAGAACAACACTTTTCACTGCAAACTATTTCACCTTTGACTGAAAATAAGCTCTCTGTCACCTTTCACAAAACTTAAGTTTCTTATTTTAGTAGTTTTGGCACAAATAACAGCACTAACACTAGAGGGCATTTTATCACATAAAAAGCTGTTTATCAGCCACCCCTTTGGTATAACAGCCCACTAGCGGTAAGTTCAGTGCAACACATCTTCAACAACACAAGACACTACAGACTGCACTTCCGCTATCACTGTCACAAGGTATAAAAAAACTACAACTTCGGAAGTAATAGATAATCTATTTGCATGTTCACACACTTACACTAGCACCTCACCTACAATACACTAGTTATACACTATAACTGAACATATAAAAAACTGAATTTATGTCACTATTCAGTGAAATACACTTGAACGATTTTTTAAGTCATTAGTTTGTAATATTTTGATCATTACCATACTAGCAAAACTATCACCTATTTTTTTACAATTATTGCTGACCACTGAAACTGTGAACAAACACAGCACTTGCACAAATTCAAATTGGTTAATGAAACCTTCACTTAACTAATTTTACATACACCTCACAACAGCACTACACAACACAAGAATACATAACAAAAGTGGGAAACATTGTTAATTCATAAACAAATCTTAACTAATAATCATCTATCAGGTTTACATAATTTATACTTTCATATTTTAAGCAGACCCTCCGCGTACCACCACTATTACCAAATGGTCCTCTTTCAGGCTGTCTTCTGTTAAATTGTGACAAGTTCTTTTCAGTAGATCTGTTGAAAATTCACAAGGAGGGAAAGAATATAGTACTCCAGTTGCTTCTGTCTCTTTATTAAGAAGTGAAATGACACCGGCTGCCTCTTTTTGTTTTAGATATGATACCAAATTCCTCATTGGTCTTGTCTGAATGCTAGTGTCTTCATTTGTTACAGAAGCTGTAGATCCTGCCACACCCAGAAAGATAGCATGGGAACTAGATGTAGCAATTCGCTTCTGAACATCATCTAGTTTTGGCTGGTCTAATCTTAATCTTTGTGTGATTCTCAGCTGATTTTTGCCATCTTCATCCCTCATAAGACTATCTATTATTTCAGAATCACCATCAGTAAGATGCAATTTTGTTGGGAACAGAGAATTTTTAAGGATAAGGGCACCATTCCAGATTGTATTTGCCTTTCGTACAACTTCTGGTAGGGTACGTGCTGAAGCTAGCATGCCTCCACTTCGGCGCGGTGAGCCATCAGAGTCGCTGTCTGGAGATCGGCGGCGTGGCGATCGTGAGCGAGAGCGATCCACACCAGGTTCTCGTGAACCAGATCGACGGATGCGCCCTTCGTATTCGCCGTCTGCGGGAGCGCGGCGCCATTCGTCGTCTCTGTAATCTCCACTACCATGATACACGCCTCTGAACATTCCACCACGACCACGGCCGCCCCTTCCTCTTCCTCTGTAACCAGGTGTACCATATGCATATCCATCCTCCCAAGTACCCTCGTACCCTTCATAGCCTTCCACAGGTCTGCCATCTTCACCCACAGGTGGGACATAAGTTTTAGGTCTGTAAGGTCCTCCATTACCTACGTCAGCGAAATCTATACGTAGACGCCTATCTGGACCACCAAGAGGAAAACCTCTCATTTCTTTGACTGCTGCCTGAGCTGCATCAATAGAATCATACAAAATGTAGGCATGTGCTTCACCCTTTGCATATTCAATCTTTTTGATAGCTCCAAATCTGTCAAATTCTCTTTCGAGCTGGGCCATGGAGGTCCAAGGACCTAGACCACCAACCCACACTCTTGTTGTTGGTGTTGCTTTTCCATATCCAATTTTACATTGGAATTTGCCAATGTATTGACCTGAGAGTTCCACTTTGGCTCGGTGTGCCATATCAAGTGTTTGATATCTAACAAATGCAAATGCATTTCCAGTGCCAGGTGGTGGACGTTTGATGTCAATATCTTCTACAATGCCATATCTGCCAAATATACGTCGTAATTCCTCATCAGATATGTTTATCTCAAGATTTCCCGCAAACAATGTCCTAGTAGCCAGTGGATCATCTTCAGGATGAACATGGTGCAAGTAATTAGGGAACTTGTCTTTCTTATTTTCCATTTTCTCAAAAGGTGGGTGATGTGGTCTTGGCATGTATGGACGAGGCATGTAATGGGGATGTGGAGGATGATGCATTGGTGGCCGGTGATGCATTGGCGGTCCATGAGGACCTGCCATAGGATATTCATGCATGGGTGGGCGGAAGTCTCTGTGATGAGGGGGCACAGTTGGCGGAATTCCATAAGCCCTGTCATCAGGTGGTGCGCGACGACGCTCCGGGACTGGAGACCAAGCGTACGAATAGGGACGATCATAATCAGGTGGTGTAATACTGCGGGGTCTGCTTCTGTACTCTGAACGTACAGGCTCATACACGGGGTCAACAATAGCAACTTTGTCATATAAAATAATACGCGGTTTGGCATGTTTGGCGTCACGCGCGTCTTCAACACTACGGAAACATACGTAGGCGACACGCTCATCTAATTCATGGGATATTTTGATACTGAAATCGCCGAATTTTTTATACTCTCTATATAATGTATCTTTTACGATTTCGTCTGAAGCTTTAGGGTGCAGTGCACTAACGCAGAGCACCTTATAGTAAGGTCTGGAAGACTCCTCGCGAACTTCGCGAGAACGTACGTAATCGTCGCGATGCGGTGACACGTAGCGGCCGCGGGGGCTCGGGGACCGCACCCTGCGCCGCACTCGCTCCGGGGTGACGCGCTCATCAGAGCTGTCGTCGTATCTGCCAATGCTACTACGAGTCCTCTTCGAACGCGGCATACTATCCCTGGACGAGCTCCTCTTCATGTTACGAATTTTCACCGTTATACGATCTCTATCTCTATCGCTACGCGGTAATCCAATCATGAAAGCTCAGTACGATGAACCACTATCTGAAATGCACAACATTACACGTCACTTCAAAAATGTCGCTTTGTTCCAGAAAATGTACAATCACTGCAGCACGCAAAGTTATGGAAGTCTTACCACAAACTTTTAGTCACTTTTCTCAGGTCACTGAACGAACACCTAAACACCTCCACTCCACGGAAATAATACGCGATTTATTACTTAAAATTCACAAGAACACTACAGTGTCACGCACTATCACTTCTTGACAAATGAAAATGGCGTCGTTGTATTTCGTTTCGTCATCGCCCTGCCCGTGCCCCACCCGACCCGCTTCATTTCACTCACTCCGAGAAGGGCGAGCGAGAAGAGAAGCGTATGCTGATTGCTGATTGGTGAGATTGATTGGGCACATTAGTGGCGTTTGGTTGGTATTAAAAAATGTTGCTAGAAGGAAAATTTATAGTAATCGATTTATTAATACTACATCTATGAATCGATTACATATTTCCGAACCGATTCTGTGAAAATTCTTAGCATGTGTCTGCAGTCTATATTGTTTATGATAAATTGGTAATTTTGTAGACTCTGTATCACTTGTCATTTTTTCTTTCAGAATTCTTGTTTTCTTTCTTGACTTGTGCTTGATCTGTGAATCGGATTCACGGTGTCTGTCGTACTTAAACAATATTGCAGTGAGTGCTAAAGGATATTTAAGACAGGATCACAAAAACGAATCGTGGTGCATGAAGATATTAACTGGTTTAAACACCTTAATTGCTGATCAGAAAACGTAGAAGTTCTACAGTATATTTATCGGTCGAAGAAAGTTTTTATTGTAAACATTGACCCAAGAGGGTAAAGTTCAACAAAGATATGGATATTATCATAAAAGTAAACAACCAGTCCAATGGCAGGGATAAATTAGCCAGGTATGCACTTAATGCATTGTATAGTACAATATTGTTATTCATGTTATTTTATTCAATGTACCATATTTTGTAAATACCATATTAATGCTTTATTAAATGATTTCAGATTATTCCAGTATACTAGCCGTTTAATATGGCATCAATTAGAAACTAGAAATGCTAATAAATATTCAATTGACAGGATTAGAAACCTAGAACTTGCTCTAAGTTCTTTCCGTAAAAGTAAGTAAACAAATTATATTTCCCATTATACTTCATGAATAATAAGTATTTTTAAGTCATTAATACAATTTGTGAGGATTGTTATTGTATGTCCATTAGCTAACTTGTCTTTTTCAGTCTTGCGTCTGGGAAGATGCATAGATATTTGCTACACTGCCTTGGACAGCATGCATATTGAGGACCCATTTCTCAGAATATCACTTACAGTAAGCAAACTGGCACATGGACTATATTTATATGCAGACCATGTTGTATGGCTGGCAAAAAGTGGATTCCTGAAAACAGATTCAGATAACTGGAATAAAACTGCTAACAGATTTTGGCTGCTATCCATCATAGCAAATTTGGTCAGAGATTTTTATGAAATATTACATGTCTTAGAATTAAATAGGACTTCATTTTTAAAACCTTCAGAATTTCTTGGTGTATCTTCAAGACAATTTGATCTTTCATCCAGTTTGAAACATGCACATGCATTTGTTTCTTGTCACAAAGACATATTTATAGATACTGTTAAAAATTCTTGTGATCTGTTTATACCATTAACAGCTCTGGGCTTTACAAAGTTGAGCCCAAGTGCCATTGGTACCTTAGGAGCCATATCATCAATAGCGGCCTTGGTTACCATCATAAAACCAATCACAAAGTTAGTTCCATAAGGTGTAATGTAAATAATATATGTTAACATTTTAATCAAATATAAGGCTGGTTTTTATACATTGCATGGTGCTGGGTTAAGAATGTTGAGATTGTGATGTTTCTGACACACCATTTATTTTGTTATTTTGAAGGGATAGGTATATATATTCAGGGATTGTTTTTCAGACAATATTATGATCTATTTTGCATCATTATAATCTAATCATGTTGATTAAACGTTATCGACTTGAGATTTTATTACTCCTGTTGTTTCATTTTATTGTTTGTTAACCGATTTGTTGCGTGTTCCATTTATTACTCCTGTTGTTTCATTTTATTGTTTGTTAACCGATTCGTTGCGTGTTCCATTGGCGTGTCATCCGCACTGACACGGTTAACTTATATTTGTTTACCTTTACCTACTTTACTGTGATTACATGATTGAAGTGTTGTGGTTTGTAATTTGATTAGTTAACAACTGGTTTCGATTGTGTAGTCTTGTCTGAAGCAACCAAGGGGAACAGTTAGAATCCGAAGCCCTGCCGTGAAGCACAAGCAAAGTGTTGTCTCTCTCTCGCACTTGTGAATCCGTTCGTAAGTGTGACAAGGAGGCCACACTTCGTAGTTCGCAGTGGGGCCTCAGACAGTTGACGTAAATTAAGTATTGCAAGCTTAAAATTTATGAAATATACATTTTATAAGATCATAGCGAGGTGTGGAAATCGTAGATGCTAGCATGGACCTATATTCGCAGCTTCGCATCGCCATTCACGTATACGTGTGAGGCGGCCCTTCACTTCACTACAAGTCGGAATTTAAATTTTATTAGTGGTTTTCGCAGAATATCCACTTATGCTTTTTTCTCTGTCATCCAACGAAGAGATTTCTAAGTTCGTGGTTACCGTAACTGAAAACTTAAAACCTACAATTTTCGAAAAACAGATATGTTCGAAATTTTCGATGTTCGCAGCAGCGGCCCTACCGCGAAAAACGAAATTCATTAATTTCGGGGATTTGTCTCTGTCACTCTAATGACGCCTTCGTTTGAGTAACAGAAAAATCCTCGAAATTTCGATTTTCGCGGTAGTAGGCCAGGCCTCCATATTTGAACTAAGCGGAAGTTCTCGCAAACTAGAGTCTAGCTAATGAAATATTGCCCAACTTTTGGCGGGAAATTAAAAAATCTAGGGCTGGATGTGTGACACGCCCCAGATTGTTTGAATTTCCCGCCAAAAGTTGGGGCAATATTTCATTAGCCAGACTCTATGACTAGTGAAACATATTTCAGCGTATCTTAAAATAATTAAATTCTTGACAAGTAAGTCTGTTTTTAATTCAATGCTAGCATAAGTATAATGATGCTGTTAATTACTGTGAGGTATGTGGACTCATTACGGTTCTTGGTAACTAAACGTAAAATTAGACTGTCATGTGGGTCGCATATTAAAAAGTTACAATTTTGCTGTTTGTCTCTCTTTCTAGAAAATATGTGCGTTAGAGAGGCAAACAACGAAATTTTAAAATGTAACTTTATAAAACGCTACCCTGCGGCCCTACCGCAAAAATCGAAATTCGTAAATTTCGAGAATTTTTCTCTGTCACTCAAACGAAGGCGTCATTAGAGTGAGAGAGACAAATCCTCGAAATTTATGAATTTTGTTTTTCGCGGTAGGGCCGCTGTAATGCCATAATATAATAAGGCAGTATGGCTTAGTGCTTTCGCATGTCCACAAGGACCAAATAAAAAAAACATATATGTCATTGTCAAAACAAAACTGTCAACTGGCCAAATGAAAATCAGAGTGTTATGGTTATTGGTTATTATAGGAGTTATTTTATTTTCAATTTCAACTCGTTATTAGTACCAATAAATTAAAATGGCCCGTAATGTGGCTGAAACGGCAAGAAAATTCCTTTTAATGGGTCAATGTGTACCGTCTGTGAAACAAAATGCAGCCAAGATAAGAGTGAAGAGGTTAGAATTGGATGAAAATTTACTTATGGTTAGTACTTATAATATAAATCGAATTGTACTACGTGCAATGAATACTATCATTATTATTGCTCATGTACTTCTTAGATAGACAGTATGCCTAGAGTGATTAATTAACTTACAGCTTGTTTTCTGTTTCAGTATTTTAGAAAAGATGAATTCTACTACTGCCACGATCCTGCTAAGAAATGTAAAACTGGAGACATAGTTTTAATTCAAGCATTACCTCAAAAACTTACGAAACTTATCACTCACGAAGTGAAGGAGGTAGTGTATCCGTTTGGAGATGTAACAGACCCTGTAACTGGCAAGAAGGTTGCTAAAGAGAAATACAGAGAAGATATTGACCGAGAAACGGAACTCTATGGAAAACTGGAATCTACATTTGATTATAAGAAAGCACCACCCAGAGGCTGGCAAGACAATAAGAAAGATTTTTCGTCTAAATCCACTTACACAAAGTTCCATGTATTTGATGAAAATGATCCTTATGCTATATAATTCCTAGCTTATATTAGATATTTATTAGTTTTTGTAGGAAAATAAAATCATTTAGACATACATATATTGTTTTTATTTGATGAAAATTTACTGGCAATTTGATATAATAGAATTATGTCATCTGAGTATAGCCTCCTGAGTCCTGGATAAAAAATGAGTACACTAGCATAAAAGCCGAGAGTCCTTTATAACACTATCAGCGTAAAGTCCTGGGTAAAAATCGAGTACGCTCGCATAAAAACCGAGAGTCCTTTATAACACCATCAGTGTTGAGTCCTGAACTTTCTGTCGCTTATTTTAAGGTTTAAATTGAGTCTGTCAGATTTTTGTTGGAACAAAGTTGGGTATATACTCAAAGAGGTATACTTTAAAAGCATAATTTATTTTAGAAATTATTCGGGTGTTATAAAGGCCTCTCGGTTTTTATGTGACTAAGATTATATAATAAATGTCGCAAATTTGTGTCATTTTGTATGGAATCAGGTGTATCTATGAAAAATAAAATAAAACATAAGGTATTGTCAAAATGCTATAATTATAAAAAATAGCAAAAATCGTAGAACCGTTCTGTTATTAAAACATTAACATCTTTCTTTTAAAATCTAATTCAATACAAAATTGTTGTAGTTAAATCAGTCTACTTCTCACATCACACTAGAGTCCCCATAAAGTAACTTTACTTAAGTATTTTAAAAACAATTGTAATAAACCTTCTGTAACATTATATAACTAATTTAGAAATTTTAAACTACATATTTCAAAGAAAACTCATTTTAAATAAGTGTGAGAACTTAATGATGCTATGAACAGAGTCCGAGAGGGCTTTACAAAGGTCAAATTAATTTAACACGTAATTGTACTTCAAACATCATGTTTACAATAAAATTAGTAATTACAGTATAATAAACCTGTAAAATACTCATTAAATAAATAAAAAAGATAGACAAAAACAAACAGGTATAAGCGAAAAAATAAGATTGAACTGACCTCTACCTGCGCTATGTGACATCTTGCCGGACTTTTGACGTCGCACTGAACGGAATATTCTTTTTCACTGGGCAATAGCCTTTGCGAAATAGAGATAAATATATTTCTGATTGGACGACAGCCATTTATTCTCAAATTCACGCCATTATCGCCTGATTTTAAGCGCGAAACATTAATACCTTTATAACGGACAACCGGCGTTTATGAATAACTTTAGTTTTTAGCTCTCGGTCTTTACACATGTCATGATTTTGGCCGTTATAACGGACTCTGGGACTTTATTTATAACTTTATTTTTTAGCGCTCGGCGTTTACACATGGCATGATTTTGGCCTTTATAACGGACCCAGGGACTCAGGAGGATAGACTAAAAGTCGAAAGGTCTGAAAATAAAGCTGCCTAAAAATATTATTAAAGTTATGACTTAAGGTGGCAAATTAAAACTGTAGGCAAAATTTGAATTTGCTGCCTTTTTCTACTGATAAGCTGGTTGACCAGAGTATTATACCATTTATATGGAAAAAAAAACTTATTCCTAGAAATATAAGTCTGTAAAACATCTTGACAAGAGTACATATGAAAAGGAGAGCACTAACAGCTATACAAGTAAATCTCCAATCCCAAATATTTTGAGTTAACACGTTCGACGCCGGTGACACGCATATGTGACCGAAAAAACTGTACTCCTATGCCAGTGACACACATACGTGATCAAAGTAATATTATTCTTATGCCACTAGCATTAATTAAGTTCTCACTCCCATGCCAGTGGCATAGAAATACGAACGTTTTTGACACAATGCTGTGTCGCCGGCATAGGAGTACAATCTTTTCGGTCACACATGTGTGTCACTGGCATAGGATTTCTATAAGATAATTTCAATCGGCATAGTATAAGCACTTGGTGAAACAGTACCGGAGGCGAAAGTGTTAAGGATTTAGAATTCATTTTGGAAGAGAGAGAGTGATTGCCATTGACATGACACATCATTTTAAAATGAATTCCAACCATAAGCAGATTTGTTTAAGATAAGAGAGTTTGAGAAAAGCACTATACATACATCAGCCGGAAATATGGGGTTGCTCGCCTCAGACCCGGCAACCCCCTTCGTCCCGGCCTTTATCGTAATGTACTATGTTTTACTCTGCCTGCTAACTGGAAATCTTCTGGGTTTGGTACAAAATTGTGCATTACAGCCCCGTTGCGTACGCTCAGGTTTCATACTTGGCACCAATAGGTAGGTATTACGGGATAGCGATCCAGCCAAAGCCAGTGTGCCCTTAGAACGTCACCTTGGTCTCCATGCTGTTCAGCCAAATGGTTTAACTCTTTACACCGGGGTTTTAAACAATAAAACAAATGATAAACGCAAATATTAATTTATTAATTTCGCACATGTTCAAATGAAGCCAGCATCATTCGGCCAGGAACTCTCTCTCGAGGGCCGCGCCCATGAGGTTCCAGGAGCTGTCGTCGTCCGCGTCGTCGGGTGGCTCGTCGTCCGACGGCGGCGACCGGCGGGGCCTTTTGGAACGCGATTCACCATCTGTAAAGAAAATTTAGTTAGGCCTTAGTTATTTTACTCTTACATTAAGTACTTTACACTACCGCGAACAAAGAAATTCGTAAATTTCGGGGTTTGTCTCTGACACTCCAACGAATGCGTAATTAGTGACAGAGAAAGTACCCGAAATTTGCGAATTTGAAGTTCGTGGTAGGGCCACTGACTGACTGACCGTAACTAATGTGGCGATGGCGTTAAAATCAATGTCATATGGGGTACCTAATAATTCAGGTATGTTTTGTATAGGCTGCTTAGACAATTAAGCAATAAAAGTAAGAAAAGGAAGGAATCTGTGGACGGTCGTATCTACAGTGAACTTATTCTCCCTTATGTAACAGCTAACCTACCAGTAACCTTTTGAGAATCATATCGTCTTATATTTTCGGTAACTAGAGAATGATGCTTCTGGGAGTTCCAGTCCAGGTACCTTTCCTTACCAGGTTACCTTGGTATTAACTTTTTCAGAATCAAGAAGCAATTTGGATTCGAGAAGAGAGATACTTCGGTACTTTAATCCGTCTTTAATGAATAATTTGTTGCTGCTTAACTATATAATATTGTAGTGTGTCTGTGTTGACAAGATTAGTATGTAAATACGCTATTATGACCACGGTGTTTTCACTTAGTTGAAGTAGTGAATTTGATGTACTCATGACGTCATCGGATATGCTTCCGTAAATAAACGTTAGAGGGCGTTGATATCAATTTCAAGATCTTGTATTATCTGTACAGCCACTATTTTCTTTTCCGTTACGCGCAGTTAACAAAACGAAAGAAATGACAAAGTATTAGTTTTTTTTCATTACTTGGCTCTCAAAATATTTTTGTTTCATACATAGAGAAATGTAATATTAATTTAGCTATACTTGTATTTTTACTCTTGTCCAATTTGAATTCTTTAGCTACAAATATTTTAGATGCATTTAAAAAATATATTGAGTGAACGGAATGTTTTTGCAAGGTCGGCCATAATTAAATTTTCGCTTTGGTTGTCTTCGATGCTTGAACTGAAAGTGCATCGAAACGATATTATTTTAGTGATTTCATACAACGACTGTGCTTGTTCTGGACTCCTATAATTGTGCTTTTCCATGTATGTACTGTACATGGATTGGATTTTTGTAAAAATGGTGCGATGCGGTTAAATGTGTTGTTTGCCTAATTGTGGTGAAATGCGTGAGCATTTTAATGTTATTCAAAACGCATATATATGCAAATTGGAAGCCATTCGCAAAAACCGTTTCAAGATGGAAATGTACCACGAGCTCCGTTCGCCGACATTAGAAAACTGTGCAATGCGGCTACTGTTTTTTTAATTCAACTTCAATCAAACTGATAGCAAACTAATATATGATACAGATGCTTAATAAGTTAGTACCTAAAAACTTTATGGATAAGGCTAGTGTAAAAATAAAACTTGAAAGTGACACATTTTTTTGTTTTATTGTTTCTCGATCCTAGTTCGGGCGAACAGAACTAGGTCACATAATGTGTGAAATTCTTCAGCTGATTCACATTGATGTGTTCACACTTGATGTGATCTGGTTTTGTTTGTCCATTATTTCAAAGGTTACCAATTTACAAAGCTATATATATATGTATATATATATATATATATATATATATAGCTATGTATATGTATATATATGAGAAAAGTTGCCGTGAATCATCAATAGATGGCGCTGCAAGCAAAAACCTTGACTGATAACTCTATACACTATTATTCAATATACTCTATGATTATGACCTCGTTTCTATGATAGTATTTGGATTGAATGACCCATGTATCGCTCAAAATATGGCTAATACTTTTTTTTTGCATGCTAACTATTACTCACCTGTATCAGATTCACTTGAGTTTTCACCGTCCCGCGTATCGTCTAATCTATCTTGCACGCTGTCTTCATTTTCTAGTGTTATCAGCCTGTCTTCAGGTGGATTTTCTTCATCATCTAGATCGTCATCCCTCGCACCGGTTGCTTCGTCGTCTGAGGAACTTTCATCAGATTCATTGAAGATGTCTTCTACCTAAAAACGCAAAAGATATCGAATGAAAGGAAATTTAATTTAGGTCCCAATCTAATACAAATATTTGAATAGGTAATATGTTTGAAAATTCCATCACAAAGTAAAACATACGAAAAATACATCAAGGTTACTAGAAAATGAACAGCCGTGAGGGGTGTTATAAGCGAGTTCACATTGAATGAGGCCGCCTCGTAAGGAAATAATCGCGCGAAGTATTTTGAGACGAAATTAAATGTAATGGGATGATGTAATTAGATGTATCTTACAAAAGTCGACCTATTCCCACCACAGTATATGAATTCTAAGCGACGATATACAAACAACAGATAACACGTAGAACACATACAAGACTAAGGAATTTTGTGATAATGTAGATGTCTTCACCGGGATTCGGACCCGGGTTACGGAGTCAATTCACTCCACCATAGGCCGAGTCTCTGCCCTCGGCTAGTCTGTGGCCATGAGTAAGCCCATTTCAAATAATAATAAAAAAAAATTAGGCAGTGTTACCTCGCGGTCCATGTCGGCGATGTCGTCACTGGAGAAGGAGAGCAGCGGGTTGATGGTGTCGGCGAAGCGGCCGGAGGCGGTGCGCTTGCGTGCGGCCGCGACTGGCGGCGGCTGCTGCAGTGTTACCTCGCGGTCCATGTCGGCGATGTCGTCACTGGAGAAGGAGAGCAGCGGGTTGATGGTGTCGGCGAAGCGGCCGGAGGCGGTGCGCTTGCGTGCGGCCGCGACTGGCGGCGGCTGCTGCAGTGTTACCTCGCGGTCCATGTCGGCGATGTCGTCACTGGAGAAGGAGAGCAGCGGGTTGATGGTGTCGGCGAAGCGGCCGGAGGCGGTGCGCTTGCGTGCGGCCGCGACTGGCGGCGGCTGCTGCAGTGTTACCTCGCGGTCCATGTCGGCGATGTCGTCACTGGAGAAGGAGAGCAGCGGGTTGATGGTGTCGGCGAAGCGGCCGGAGGCGGTGCGCTTGCGTGCGGCCGCGACTGGCGGCGGCTGCTGCAGTGTTACCTCGCGGTCCATGTCGGCGATGTCGTCACTGGAGAAGGAGAGCAGCGGGTTGATGGTGTCGGCGAAGCGGCCGGAGGCGGTGCGCTTGCGTGCGGCCGCGACTGGCGGCGGCTGCTGCAGTGTTACCTCGCGGTCCATGTCGGCGATGTCGTCACTGGAGAAGGAGAGCAGCGGGTTGATGGTGTCGGCGAAGCGGCCGGAGGCGGTGCGCTTGCGTGCGGCCGCGACTGGCGGCGGCTGCTGCAGTGTTACCTCGCGGTCCATGTCGGCGATGTCGTCACTGGAGAAGGAGAGCAGCGGGTTGATGGTGTCGGCGAAGCGGCCGGAGGCGGTGCGCTTGCGTGCGGCCGCGACTGGCGGCGGCTGCTGCAGTGTTACCTCGCGGTCCATGTCGGCGATGTCGTCACTGGAGAAGGAGAGCAGCGGGTTGATGGTGTCGGCGAAGCGGCCGGAGGCGGTGCGCTTGCGTGCGGCCGCGACTGGCGGCGGCTGCTGCAGTGTTACCTCGCGGTCCATGTCGGCGATGTCGTCACTGGAGAAGGAGAGCAGCGGGTTGATGGTGTCGGCGAAGCGGCCGGAGGCGGTGCGCTTGCGTGTGGCCGCTACTGGCGGCGCCGGCGCGGGCGGCGGGCTGCTGCAGTGCGCCGGCGGCCGTCGCGCGCTGCTCTGTGGAGTGCGGACCATTAAAGACCGGAACACCAAATGCGTGTGCAGCACGTGCATGTATAGCTTATGTAAGTCATAGTAGATGACACACCGTTTTGCTGGACACGCGCGGGTGCAAACGGTGTGCCATCTAATATGACATTCACATACGCTACAATACGCACGAAACGCGTACGTGCACGTGCTGCACACGCGTCATGACTCGGCCTTGAGAAGAAGTGTGGTAGAGCAAATTAATGTGAGCGTCAGACACGAGCGTCTTGAGAGCTCACAACTGCATCGCGCTCTCAAAACGTGCGTGTGGTACGGACCTGCCGAGAACTTCGAAATCGGCAAATTTCCACGATTTGTCTGTCATTCTAACGAAGTCTTCGTTGGAGTGACACAAACAAATCGTCGAAATTTACGAATATAGAAAGTAAGCCTGAAAATACATTTAGCAATTATTTAATAACACAAGTGATATTCTAATTTACATGATCATTCTTGGCCGTGGGGTGACCGACTTGCGAATAGTCCCCCACCATATCATCCTGTGGTTGCAGTAAGAGCCTGCTAACTACGCGCACCAACCCGCCTGCCAAGCATGGCAACTCCCCCCCCCCCCCATGATGAACAAAACAAAAACTAGGCCCCTTAGTGCCCGGCAGTCCTGCTCTTCCTGGTGCTAAGAATCACCGGCACCTATCCGACTACCCACCCCCACGACAATTGGCCCTGGTAACAATACCCGTACTATGATGACTGACGAAAAGATTTACGAGCTGGAATAGGAACTAAGCAGGTTACACTGGGACATAGTCGGGCTACGCGAAGTCCGTAGAGAGGGGGAGGACACCGTAATCCTAAAGTCCGGTAACTTGCTCTACCACCGGGAGGGCGACCAATAGTCCCAAGGTGGTGTCGGGTTTCTCGTCCATATCCCATAAGCCCATATCCAAAACCCCGAAAGCTTCCAACTCGAGCTCTCTTACAGTTTTGCTTGCCGTGAGAACTTGGCATCAGTCGACTAGATCAGCGACGGGCTAGTACAAACTGTCCACATGGTAGAGTCTACATTTTTTAGACCACGCCGTAAAGATAGACTTCAAAAATTTACCGTTCAAACTTTAAACCTCATAGCTGAACGACGCTCGCTACAGCTGCAATCTTCAGATGACGCAGAGTCATATATGCAGCTCAATAGACGTATATCCAAGTCCTTTCGACATGACGTGCGTCTCTTTAATACTAACCGTGTTAAAGAGACGATCGAGCGAAACCAAGTCTCTAACTAAAGTGTTCGCAAAAGACAAGTCTTGGGCAAAGCCAGCTGACAAAGCTGAAACGGGGAGATGGCAGGATAGCGCCAACAAAAGCAGAGGTTTTAGGTGAGATCGAGAGGTTCTATGGACAGTTATATACTTCGGTCGCAAAGCCTGTTGACAGTTTGGTAGGAGATCCAAGAGCCAAGCTGTCCCGACACTATACCGAGGATATCCCGGACATCAGTCTGTACGAGATTAGGATGGCAGCTTAAGAACAACAAGGCGCTGGGCGATGACGGAATCACTTCAGAGCTTCTGAGAGCGAGTGGAACACCGGTTCTTAAAGTCCCCCAGAAGCTCTTTAATTCCGTCTTGTCCGAGGGCAAAACGCCTGAAGCATGGAATAGAGACGAGGTGGTGCTGTTCTTCATAAAAGGTGATAACAGCCTTTTGAAGAACTACAGACTCATCACGCTTCTGAGTCATGTTTATAAACTGTTTTCAAGAGTCATCACGAACCGTCTCGAACACAGACTTGATGACTTCCAGCCTTTCGAACAAGCTGGATTCCGAAAAGGCTATAGTAGGTACCATTATAGACCACATACATACGCTGCGGCAAATTATACTGAAGACCGAGGAGTATAACTTGCCATTATGCTTAGCGTTTGTGGACTATGAGAAAGCCTTCGGGATTCGGTAGAAATGTTGGCAGTGCTAGAGACTCTTTAGCGATGCCACATTGACTATCGGTACATCGAAGTGTTTGTATAGCAACGCCACAATGTCGGCCCGAGTACAGGAGCAGAGTACGAAGGCAATTCCGTTGCGAAGAGGCGTAAGGCAGGGAGATATTACATCTCCGAAACTGTGTACTGCCGCTATGGAAGATGCCTTTAAGCTCCTGGAATGGCAAAGACTTGGCAACAATGTGAACGGCGAAAACATCACTCACCTTCGGTTTGCCGACGATATCGTAGTCATGGCAGAGTCGATGGAGGAACTCAGCAAAATGCTCGATGACCTTAACCGAGTTTCTCAACTGGTGGGCTTGAAAATGAACATGAACAAGACGATAAAACAAATCTAAATAAATAAATTTTAAAATTATTGAAAGTTTTGTCAAATGCCAATGTTATGCCCACCCCGGTTTCTCTTGAAAACTCGGTACTCGAAGTTGTTGACTCGTACATTTATTTAGCACAAGTAGTCCAATTAGGTAGGTCCAACTTAGACGTGTGCGCCGCGCCGGCGTCACGCCGCCGCCGACCTTTTTCGCCACGCCGCCGCCGCCGACTAATAGTCGGCGTGAAATCGGCGTGGCCTTGACTGAATAACAGACTTATTTCTTATGTGTTAAATACTAAGATTCGTATTTGCTGTATGTATTTACGTAATGCTCTTATACAGGAAATAAAATATCAGCCTATCGAGTGTCATCACTCATTACACGTAGATACTTAGGCTCGACGACATCCAGCCTCCCGAACAAGCCGGTACGGTTTTTGCACAAGCAACGTCAGGTTATACAGAAGACCGAGAGGTATAACTTGCCCCTCTGGTTACCGTTCGTGGTCTATGAAGCATTTGAATCGATCGAGTCGTTTATGAATAAGGGGTTACTCTCTTATTCATAAACAAATACTATACATTACTTCCAGCGGTACCAAAGTAGACTTTTCCTCCTTGCACCAATACCGCAATGCCGGGGGTCGTGATTATCATCATCAGTCATCAATTTCTCTTTTACGATCTTTCGCCAATGGCCCCGATCTTTGGCAGCGTGGACCGCTTCAGCAACCTGAATGTTGAGTGTGGTGCGGATTTGGTCTGTCCAGTGCATGGGGCTCGGTCTTTTCCTTTCAAACTTTCCTGATAATAAGTTTTTGCAGGTCTTCCATGTTTGTGGGCTATGTGTCTTAAGAACAGGTAACCAACAAACACTAGAACAAGTAAGCCAAGTAGACTACCGGTACTTATATTGTAGCGTCCAGTTCGTCTCCAAGGCCGGTATTCGAAACCCATACCATTGCAGCATTGCAGTATGTCAAAACTGTTTTTGGTTGCTTTGGGAGATGTCTTCTCATTCAATATCCCGCAGTATATTTCAAAACAAAATTCTTCGACCAAGTGTTACTTACGACTATAAAACGTGGTAGGTAATTATGGGCTTAGTAAAAAGATCACTCAATTAACTATTAAATCGATGGAAAGAGGAGTTCCCTACAAGATTGAAATAGGAATTTTGAGAGCCGTAGAATAACTGAAAGCACCAACGTAGTTCAAAAAATGTGTGACCTGAAGTGGCAGTGGGCTAGACATTAAACGCAGGTGTCATATGCAGCATGGCCATGTATGGAGCCCCTCTGTGGGGAGATGCACTCACCACGCAGATCAAGGCCCTTTTAAGGAGACCTCAGAGAACTATTGCGGTTAGGGCAATGCGGGCCTATCGCACAGTCTCTTGGGCTGCAGCGACAACTTTGGCGGTCGATCTCCCTTGGGAACTTCAAGCCAAAGTCCTTGCCGAAGTATACCGGTACAAAACAAGGCAGAGGGAGGATGGCCGAACCCCAAGCCATCAAGCGCAGAATCGCATGCTTCTCCAATGGGACGTGGACCTGGGGACATCGGCTTACGGCGTGCTAACCATAGAAGCCATTCGTCCTCAATTAGATCGCTCGATGAAGCGGCGCCACGGGGCACTGACCTTCAGGCTGGTGCAGATACTGTCTGGCCATGGGTGCTTCGGATATCTGCACCGGATTAGACGAGAAGACTCAGTGCGCCATACTTTAGAAGACTGACCTGCCTGGGAGCCTAACCGGGCAACGTTAAGGCAGGTTATAGGAGCTGATCTAGCATCGTAAACGCGATGCTCGACAGCGAGAGAAGCTGGAAAGCCGTAACCACCTTCTGCGAAGATACCATTTCGCAGAAGGAGGCCTCGGAGCGGGAGAGAGAAAATGACCCTGCAGCACACCCGCTCCGTCGACGCAGGCTTGGAGGTCGGCGCAGACGCTACGCACATCTGCTAGCTCCGCCCTAGCACACCAATATAGCCAAAAGATCATTGGACTGGGACCACTAACTATTTGGTGTCCCATTGGGTCTGCAGCTCGGCTGCCCGCTGGAGTGACACAGTAGAATGCTCATAGCGATCCTGCGTCACCCCGTCAAAAGCAGAGATGGCACTCGTTGGGTTTTTAGACGGTAGTGGAGGACAATGCTCCGTAGTCCGTCATACCTGTCTCACGACAGGATGCGTAAAAGCATTTTCCCAACGTAAAAAAAAAAGTGGGCTGGACATATTGCTCGCAAAATTACCGTTGGGGCAAGCGATTTCTTAAAGGCAAGCATAAACTTGTCGACGCAGTGTAGGAAGGCTCCCAATATGATGGACCGATGACCTGGCAAAGATAGGTGGAATCCATTGGATGTGGGCTGCGCACTATTTATCCTTATGACATGGATAGGGGATTTGGGGACCTAATGTCCATCGGCGGATAATACGTATTATTACTATCATCATATAACGAAGATGAATAGAGTTAGTCCAAGCCCAGTTATTGTTGGAAATACATATTATGTTAAGGCTTGCCCACGAAATAAAGTAGACGTTGCCGTATAATTCATTTTCTTCTCGGACGCTGTGGTTGATATTTATATGAATTTCTCCATAATTATGGACTTATATTTAAACTTCTGAATTTTAGCAGTGTTTCTTCTTATTTTACAATTTTGGGTAATTTAGTTTCCCAATGGGTCTTAACTAAATTATAATATCGATACTATAATAAACTGTGAATCTTGTCTCTACAATTTTAATGTTACAAGTCTAACATTGTTGAAATCGTCTCGGAAGATCGCACTTTTGCATTAAGCATTATCTGAAGTTTTTTTGATTTTGATGACTTTTAATTTTATAAGTACTTTTGGATATTGGATTGTTAAACATAAAGCAGAAAAACCAATTTACGGTCCCATGTCTGTTAGAACTACTACATGGGACTATTGCGTAACAGTGGAGACTGATTTTATGATGGCTACTTTATTTCGTGGACATTTGGACAAGCTTTAGAATATGATGGGAAGAGAAAACTGTTATCTATTGATCAGATGGTGGTTAAGGTGGCCATTGGTGGTGTTTATTGCACATTTATATTGTATTTATCTCAATTATGATAAAGAATACGATCGAATTCCGCTTTTATATTCACGTGACCTTCACGCCGATTTGACGCCGAAATCACGCCGCCGCCGCCGACTTTTCGGCAAACGCCGCCGCCGACCATTTTGACATCGGCGCACACGTCTAGTCCAACTTCGAGAAGCAGGTCAACCGCCGAATCCAGCTCGGTTGGGCAGCGTTCGGGAAACTACGCGATATCTTTTCGTCCGACATACCTCAGTGACTTAAGACGAAAGTCTACAATCAATGTGTGTTACCAGTGATGACTTACGGCGCCGAAACGTGGTCCTTCACTATCGGCCTCATGTCTAAACTCAAGAGTCGCTCAACGAGATATGGAGAGGACTATGCTCGGAGTTTCTCTGCGTGATCGAATCAGAAATGAGATCCGTAGGCGAACTAAAGTTACTGACATAGCCCTCCGGATTAGCAAGCTGAAGTGGCAATGGGCAGGCCACATTGCACGCAGAGCAGATGGTCGATGGGGTCGAAAGTGCTCGAGTGGAGACCACAGCTAGGCAAACGCAGCGTAGGAGTTCCACCCACAAGATGGACAGACAACCTTATGAAGGTCGCCAGCACACGCTGTATGCAGGTCGCATCTAACCGGTACATGTGGAGGTCCAGAGGGGAGGCCTATGTTCAGCAGTGGACGTCATATGGCTGAGATGATGAAGATGATGACATGATCATTATTTTATATACTTTACCTGTCCACCCCGTTGCAGAGGGTACAATCTTTCCTCTACTCTCTCCCATCGTTCCGCACAAGCCCACAGCCATTCGGGCGTTACAACGTGTAGTTTGTTCTTGCCCTCGCCCATTCGCCTGCTTGCATTCACTTTTGCGGTTCCTAAAAATCACAGGTAAGATAATTTTAGTCTACCAAAAAATGTCAGCCTCCATAGCCTAGCTGGTAGTGACCCTGCCTACGAAGCTGGAGGTTCCGGGTTCGAATCCCGGTGAGGGCATTATTTGTGTATTTATTTATCACAAATATTATGTTCCTTGGTCATGGCTGTCTATGTGTTTAATTATCCATATGTATCTATCTATTATACATATAGTCGCCTGGTACCCACATCACAAGCCTTAATTGAGCTTACCGTGGGACTAGGTCGATTTGTGTAAGATGTCCCAAGACATTTATTTATTTCTACACATTCAACTTGAAGCTCCGCCTCGCGAGGTAATTAGGCCAGTGTGGCCATACGACAACCTTTTGCCTTGAATAGCATGTTAATTGCAACTAATTTCTAAAGCTCGGGAATTTACTGCCGATTTGTTAGCCAAGTGATATATTAACCGACTCAATAGCATTATTTTCATAAGCATCATGATAATCGTATATGAAGACAATATTCACGTGGCATGCGCTTAAACAATGTTTTACCATGGGAAACCTATTAACTCATAATAAAAATAAACGTTTCTTTACCTGACCGCACAGCAACTAAATGAGTTGTTTTCTCAGTAAAATCTTGCGTCACTTCAGCGCCTAAACTCTTTGCTACTAAATATGCCCTAGATGTTTCTAATCTCTGGTGCGTTGGCACCAGCCCGCTAAAAACTAAGCTTGATCCTTCTAGAACCTTGCTTTTCACTTCTGGAATAACACTCTTCAAGTCTGGTATTTGTTTACCATCCATTTTGTCATATAGTTCGTAGAAAGACCTGAAAAGGAAATGAAATAGTTATTTATGATTCAAGTGTGGAAAGTAGGAATTTTTAGAAAAGAGCCTACATTTCAACATGTGCATCATACAACATTTTACAATGCATTATGCGAGGAAAACCAGACCATCTCGGCAATACTAACCGGGCCGTGCGGAAAAGTAATATGAAAATTCATTACCGCACAGGTGCGAAAAATGTTTCTGTGCATAAGTTTAACCTTAAAGAGCACTTTCTAGGCATTTGCATTGTAAACAAATTATTGTAATAGGTCCGTTTTACTTTTCGATTGTTCAAAGTTATAGCATTTATTAAAACGGAGTTTGTAGTTCCGAGTTGCCAGGTTATTTGTCTGTTCTAACCGGTTTTTGAGAAACAGTTCCACAGATATTACACACGCGAAATATATAAATAAAATGGCATTACTTGGAATCTAAATAACTTACTTATGTATTCTTAACAGAATGTCATCTAAGTATATTAAGTAGTCATCAGGATCCTCTACTTCTATTTGTCCATCAGCCGTCTCTACCCATTTAGGTTCCTGCACCTCATTTGCCACATCCTCACCATCTTCTTTTGTTTCTGTTTTATCATCTTTATCATTGACAATCTTGCCATTATCGCCATCTTTATCTTTCCCTGTTGATTCTTCTTTTTCTTTCTTATCACTATTGCTTTCTATGTCTTTCTTTTGTTCTGGCTCGGGATCTAATGTGGGCATTTGGTTGGCAGGGGAAACTTGGGAGCCGTTTTTGCCACTGATGAGCTTTGCTTTTTCATCAACTGAAATTAAAAAAAGAATATATTGCAAATATTTTTAAAATATTAGTATGTACAGTACAGTTCATAAAATACAATACATGTCGGAGACATGAGTTACAAAATATAGAAAACGTTAAGCAATGTTTTGTCTGAAGTGGTCTTTGCTTGGTCCGTGCAGGTAGACGATAAATCAGGTTGGGATCTACCCACATATGACCAGGTGGCTGGTGACCTGACATTATAAAAGGTCACTACTGCAGTGTTCATTAATTCATTCTCGCGTTAGACATTGAACGATTCACTCTTGTCCTGTTATGTGAAGGCTTTACATTCTAACAAAGGAAGTTATTTCTATGGGGTATGCATCTATGCATGGACGCAAGCTTAGAACTCTCCATTCGTTTTCTATCAGTGCGTAGATGCGTAGATACTGTATTCTGAGTACTGTTAGTAATGAGTAGCTAGGAGGCAGATAGGTAAAATCCTACCCCTCTTAGCTCGGCTGTCGTTGGGATCTCGCGTCATACATTATAATTTTACAATTCAAATACCAACACACCTTCTTTCGGATACCTACTCAATACAAAATGTAAAAGAATACATATATTTATGAACTTTATTTTGTACAGTGCAGTCGTGGCAGAGGCGGGTCAAAAAGGAGATGGCGGGACTTAGATTCATACAACAAACAGTGGGTTGTGGAGTGGAGTGGGTGAGATGGTTGCATACAACAGACACGATTTTCGGGAAATAGGGGAGGCCTTTGTGCTTCAGTGGGACACTTCAACCAGGCTATTAAAAAAAATGTAGTCCTCGTATCTGTCTCTCTTTTAAGGCTTAATACAAAAGAAAGTCTTCAGAAGGACTAATATTATTTTCGGACTGATTGAGAAGATACATTTTAACTTGTTAAATGAATCTCTGATGCATCAACAGTCCATATAAAGCCAGATTTAATTATTGCAAGTTTTAAAACAAAGTTATATGCAAAAGAAAGTTTTAGATATTTCCCACACTCTTACCCTTAGTTCTGTCTCTAAACATGCAACAATACATTAAAATATTATCGAACTGGGTTATTCACGTATTTAAGTCGATGATTGCTCGACATGTTTCGACCCATTAAGAGGGTCCTCGTCAGAAGCACCCTCGGTCAAAGCCCAACGCGTACCGCCACCGCCAGTCCTCGTTCTAGCAGGGCGCAGGCCCGCAGTACGCGTCGGGTTTCCGAGGACCCTCTTAATGGGTCGAAACATGTCGAGCCATCATCGACTTAAATACGTGAGTAACCCGGTTCGATAATATTTTAATAATATGTTTGAGTCTCATGTTAGTTATAATTCTAAAAATGCAACAATATCTTGCAAGTGTAGGTATATTCAGCTTGAGATCCATTCTTAGTAACATTAGGTTTCCATGCCAAATAGGTTTTCATGCTTGCTTGCATGTTATTACATGCAAGCAAGCATGAAAACCTATATCTATTGATACTGCTATGAAAAACGAGAAATATGTCAAAAAATCTGACTGTTTAACTGCCAACCTAATTTTAATGTAACTTTCCTGAAGACTACACAGTTTAGATACTTACTGGCTTGAGGTGGTGCATTGATATCTCCCGTTGACTGAAAGAATGAATATGGCCTGACATGGATCAGGTTAGAAGCATGCCGCCACACGTCCTCTCTATCGTCTATTATGCAGACCATGTTGTCTCCACAAGGAAATAATGCCCTGAAACAGAAGATCAAATCTTATAAAAACTGGAGATCACTTTTCTAGTAAGGGAGAGAAAAAGTGGATAATTTTTTTATGTAAAAGCCCAGAGATATTGCTATTTAACATGTTCAGCTGAACTATGTTTATAGACGTTAAGGATTGTATGTTAACAACAAGTTGAATGAAGTTGCAGGGGTCGAAATTGTTAATGGGTCAATCACTTTTTTACGTCACTCGTTGCCACGGTTACGGTCTCCTGGATCACCCTTAAAAGCACGGTTTAATAGCATTAAAATTTACAAAACTCGATTTTTCGACAGTTACATAGCCTATTAATGGTGGGTCACCCAATAATCATGTTAGTAGAGTGTGCAGCATACTTTCTTCTAACAAACTATGCCACTTTTGTCCCCTGGGTGATGTTACAGAATAGCAAAAAAAAACTTGATTGACCTTAATCTATATGATTGGCAACAGGTAAAGAAGAACTTACTTCAAATTTGCTGATTTTGTTCTAGCATCAAAACACTCATCTCTTGACAAAATCCTGTGAGAAAAGTACTTCTTTTCAGGATCTAAAAGGTCAGCTATAGCATGAGCGTATTGTCGCGCGCCAAAAGTACAGACATGGAGCTCATAGAGTTTAGATGCTGATTCTAAGAATTCCTGTGTCCTTGGTCTCAGTCGCGTGTGGCACCAGCGTCCGGGGCTGCCTGGGCCTCGCAAGAAGAAATGAAGTACATCCTGTAAACAGAAATATAAATAGGGTATAGAAATATAGTGAGTGAAATAACCAGAAGAATTCATATTTGACAAAAAGAAATGCAATAAGTTTTTGTTACTACATTAGTTCATTATTTCAGCGTTGAGGTTGCCCTCATGTCTATCAGAATCTCCAATATATTTTAAAAAAATTATAATTTTTATAAACGGACCTTGGGGACCCAATGCGCGTCGGTTATACAAAGATATATTGTATTGTATTCTGGCCATTTTTTCAGCAACTCGACATCAAACGTGCCTATTTTGCGTGGTCCCAACGCTGGCCCAGTACTTGTTGGGTATGGGACTTCACAAAGATATAGCCTTACACCTGTGGCCTATACAACAAAACTTTACAAGCGTACAATTCTACAAAATTGTATAAATTCCCATACAAAAAGTTGTTAATTTTGTAGAATTGTATGCTTGTAAAGTTTTGTGGTATAAGGGCCTGATAGATGCCACTAGTGATATTTCGCTCAGCGAATAAGCATTGCCATACAATGTGGCACTGCGGCCAGCCTTTTTGAGGCCATATTTTTTTATTTGTAATTTTTTTTGGATACTTTTTATTCTACTTTAAATAAATGTGAAATGTTAATAAATAAACAGACTAGAGAAACAAATTCAGTCATTACCTTCAAATTAGGTGGAATATTATCATTTGTTGTATGCACTAATGTCTGATCCAAGTCAACCAGCAAGACCAGCTTGCGATCTTTTAGAAGGCGGTCAGCATCTTCCCGACCTAGCTTCTGAGCCAGCTCCTCTGAAACCTAGAAAATATTATGATTAGACACAAATATATTTGGCTTATCAAAACATTCTTCAAAGAAGACTGAAGAGAAATGGCTTGTCAGAAGTCCCTTAGTTAATCCGCCTTAATAGAAATTATTATATTAGACAATTGACAACAAGTGTAAAATGTTATTTAGTAAATACTCAGTCAGTTTCCTGTGAAAAGTGCAAGAGTAAGTATGCCAATCTATCAAATTGTTCTCTTGTATTGATAAATAGTGGTAAGTGCTACATACCTTTAGTTCAGGTACCGAATGCACCATGGGCACGACAGCCGCGTCTCTCTTGGAGACTTCGTCGGTGCGCAGATCGGCGCCGCACTCCGCACACATCTCCTTCATCACTGTTGGGTGCCGACATTCTTCTAATTCTGCTATGGGTGTCCTGTAATTTATGATTTTAGTTAGTACATAAGTCCATGTCATGATAATAGGGCTTTAATTTTTGATAAAGACCGAAAATGAATAATGAATGTACGATAGCACAATAAGACAAGAGTTTTATTCTTTACAAACAGTATAATTATTTTTCATTCGTATCGTCGACCTTAAGTAGTTCAAATTTGGCGGGAAAGTAAGATTAACATGGCCGCGCAAAAAGAGACATGGCAAATAGCACTTCATAAAATTACGTACTTATTATGAATGAAACATTATTAAAATATGTAAGTAAAAATTATAAGAGAATACGTAAAAGATTAGTTTAACGTGACGTCACTCACCCCGGCTCTGCAATGTCGCCTTCCTTTACCTTGATGCACGATATCGTACCCGCGCGAACGGCTTTGTATTTCTTTATTTCACTGCTTTGACCTGACGAATCATTGTATAAAAATAATATTTGCCCTTGTGATACGAATGCACCTTCTTTTATTTTCCATTTTGTAAGTTTCACGGGCTTTTCTGATGGAACAGAAATAGGCACAGTTTGGTCGGCCATTTTGAACGGATATTGCGCTTTGTTTATTGAAAGAACGAGGTCTCATTGGCTCGTTGCAATATGTTTTGGCGGTATCTGAATATCGACCAATGGAATAATCGTGTTTTGAACGCAGTATATATCTGATTGGCTAAATTTCGGAATCACATGACAGCCGGAAGTAACGCACTGCGTTACAGCGCAATATGACTGTGTTCACAAAAAAACAATCGACTGAAGATAAGTCGAGTCGATTACGCGTTACCTTTATTATGTTGCCGTTCTGATTTACTGACGACAGAACGTGACTACGAAATATCTACTTTTTTTCGTTATCTGTGCAACTTTTCATTCGTCGTCGCTGACGGTCGAGTATTTGTTGTTATTTTTATTTTCTACTTTTTTTGTGTAGATTTTATGTAAAAATATTGGTGAAATTGGTTTCATTATGTCTGAAGATAATTTAACAATGAGTGATAACTCAGATATCGAGGAAGGTGGGAATGCTGAGCTTCGTGGATACTTGAGTAAATGGACAAACTATATTCATGGTTGGCAGGACAGGTTTATTGTTTTGAAGGATTCAACTTTATCATATTACAAAAGCGAATTAGAGAGCAATCTTGGATGTCGCGGTGCCTTATGCTTGAAGAAAGCCAAAGTTAAGGTAAATCATTTTAAATTACTCGTCCGTATCAGAGCCGGACAAAAAATGTATTTGCCCTTGCAATGACTAGTTTCCTTCCTACTCACTCCGATACTATTTAATAGATAAACAAGTTAATTTTAAGATATTTTAGTCGGGAAGACCTTGGATTTGCTTAGTATCAGCTCTTTACAAAATTGTTGTAATTATTATATGATTTTGTTACAGCCCCATGAGTTTGATGACTGTCGTTTCGATGTTTCCGTTAATGATTGCGTGTGGTACTTGCGAGCGACGAGCCCCGAGGAAAAACAGCAATGGATTGATGTTTTGGAGTCATTTAAAGTGAGTAATTATGATATTCTTAATCTAAGATACATTCAAATACCTGGTGAACTGGATAAATATAAACTCATTTCATATTCTACTCTAAAACGTAAGTGTAACCTAATGAAAGAATGAAAACTGCTCAACAAAACCACAATTACGGTCACTCTTGTTGTTATTTCATGGCCTGATGGATAAAGAATCTTAAATACCTGCAAACTTTTAATGCAAGTGCAATAGAAGTGTCAGTAATTAGCAACGGGTCATGACTGGGCAATGCCACTAATTGCCCATGATTGTTTCATTACATGCCACACTGAGCTGATTGAGCGCTGGGACTAAAGATCACAATGCAATGTAAATATGTAGGTACAAATTGGACAAATGAAAACTCTTGTTTCTCTCAACCTTTTGTAGGTTACAGTTAAATACATATACTTGCATTTTATAAATATATTACAGTGTGGATGCATGTCATATTGAATTTGAACTAAAAATGTGTACTGTTTATGTGTTAAATTGAATTATGCTTTCTAAAACCATTTAATACATTGTTCTTGACTACAAATAAAGTCATTAATGCTGTTTAATATTCAGATACATGTGAGAATTCAAACATATTGGACTTTCAAGGAGAACTAGAGGTGTGAATAATAAATACCTATCTGTTAGAAAATTACAGAACTACTCCACTTATCATAAAGTATCCTTATACCTTACTTACCTGAGATAAGAAAAGATATCAGTAATATGGTAATCTTGTTATCTACTGACTAATTGGCACCAATGAATGACAAATCACTATTGTAAGGTGATTATAACCAGGATGAATGCAACATGTAATGGGCAGACATCTTGAAAAATTCATACCTCATTATAGTCATAATCATAAGAAAGTTAGTGAAATCAAAATAATTAGTTAAAATTCACTAATTGGTAATTAGAGTTCTAGGATAAATCACTTAGTTATCATTTGGTTAGTTGTAAATATATTAATGAACATCTTCTTTTGTAGAAAATTCAAAGTTATTTGTAAAGATCTATCACTCTCAAGATACACTGGTGAATCAACTACCTATATAATGTTGTTATTCTGTCCTATTAGTTGTATAACATTGTATAATATGCTCTACTAACTTATTTGGTAATATAAGAATGGGAATATACTTGCCAATTAAATATACTTTTTTCAATTGATTTCCAGAAAAAGTAATGTTTGGCAAATGAGTAATTAGATAATTACCAACCCACCCTTAGGTGAAAATACTATGGAACCCTAAAAATGTAGTAACATGTATGGCTGTCCACATAAAATAGTATTTTTAATTAATTTAAAAATTTTCACTATATTAAAGTATTATCGAACCGGGTTACTCACATATTTAAGTCGATGATTGCTCAACAATATTTTAATATGTCTCACGTTAGTTATAATTCAAAAAAATTTCACTATGTATGAATTCACAATAGTATGTTTGGTTAGTTTGGTTATCAGTCAAATGAATTATAGCTATCCAAGATTCATAGAAATAAAGAATATTTAGGTTTCGTTTTCTTCGGCTTTAATAAAATCATTATTGAACTAGTTTTATCATATTGGAATCCGAATTATATATCAGCGATTATTTTTTCTATGAACATGCTTTAGATAAAATATTTTTCCATACAGAAAACCTATAATAAAATACCATAGTTGTTGCCAGTTAACAAGTCGGTACCTAAAGTTTCAATTGAAATGGTCGTAAACATCCAACAATCATGTTATTTGCATGTAATATGAAGCAGCCACTTTTCTGACAAGGTCATTTCATATATGGTGAAATATTACTTCTTATATTCAACATGGATTCCCACTTGGGCGGGTTTAGGGAATGGAGGGATTTTAGTACTGCCAATTTCATCATGATAAGCGTCGAATTGATTTAAAATTCACTTTATTCCAATACAATAAGTAATAAATAATAATTAATATCATTGGACAATCTTACACAAATCAATTTATTCCGACGGTAAAATCAATTAAGTCTTGTATTGTAAGTACTAAGCAAAGATATATATACATAAAGATACATACTTTAAATAACATAGATAATAAATTAACGACCAAGACCAAGAACTAATATTAGTGAAAAATACGCAGGTGAATACCCTAGCCGGGATTCGAACCTGGAACGTCCAGCTTCGTAGACAGGGTCACTATTAACTAAACTACAGAGGATGACTGAAAAATGTAAACACGTTGAATTAGACTGTAGGTAATAATTTTTCATGCGTAACATCTGTGTACCATATTCGCGGGGGTACTAATGTAACTCTCATATAACCGTAATCAATCGTAATTGAATTACGATTTCGACTGTGACTCACAGACTAAATATGTTATTGTGCACTCGAAGCATTTTATGTTGCTTTATCACCTTATCAGCGTATACGTTAGGATTTCAATATTGCAGACTTTCAGATAACAGGCACTTGAAAACGTGACGTGTCTAGGACCTACTAAGCATGTATAAGGATAGGTTTATCGACGAAGAAACTACATTACAGATGGATTCATCCTACATACAAAAGCAATTTCATTCTTGAGAGTAGGTAATGTTTTATGGGTGCATATTGTATTTGCATGTGAGTTCGTGCATTTTTCCAACATACTCAACCTAGCAAGCAATTTAATCAATACGTATTTAGCTAGACTGAAATCGTTGAAATACGCCTTCAGACGATCGACTTTGTTTTTTTTTTTAAGTATCTACATAGTTGAGAGAGTTTTGTTTAAGACTAAACTGAACCCTTCATGGAAGTCGCAAGTGGAAAATATCTCCTAGCACCATTAAGAACAAACATACCTAATGTTTCACAGTTTTCTTGTCATAACTTAGAGCTCAAAGCCCTATTTATCCGTTTGCGCGGGGAAGAACTTTATTCGCTACTTCGCCTACAAAGGAATGTTTGTTCTCTTCAGGTGGAGTCTGGATATGGCACTAGTTCAGACAGCAGTTCCAATGGCGGTGGGCTTCGGCGGCACGGATCAGTCACATCCTTGCAGTCGACAGGCTCTCATGGTAAGTTTTTTTATGATACTTGCTCCCGAAATGCGCTTTTGCTTGCATACTTAACTATTAATGTTTGTACTTTAAATTTTACTAGCTACCCACTAAGCGGTTTGAGTTTTCATTACCATTATAACTCTATTGGCCGTTAAAAAAACAAAACGATTATGCCAAGAATAACAGATAAACACACGAGGTGACACGATTGATACAAGATAATCGAAAATGACTCCTCCATCCATTAATAATGTGGGAATGGTAATGACTCGACTGGCATGACGGAATAATTGAACGGATCTACCCTAATTCTTGTAATAAAGGTACATTGTAATTCTCGCTTCAATGTTATATTATTTACTGTGATAGCAGCTCGACCGTTACAATGAAACAATTAAATCTGACCACCAAGTCTGCTATTTCAACCTCATTGATATGACTTTGAGATAACACAGGAATTTGTCCTGTGGCCTGCTCGTAATCGGCATGATTTATTTTTAGTTTTACAATCATGCCGTAACACAATTGAGAGCAGGATAAAACTTGGATATTCGTTTTTACGACGTGTTAATATATATTTTATTAAGTAGTTTCGAGTTATGAGATTGAATTCATAAAGAAATAGAGGAAATGACACAGACGAATGCGTGAACAGCGACGACCAAAAATTGTCTTCATTTTATATCAATTACCTACATTATACAGCGGGATCTAAGTATGTGTAAAAGATTATGAACCTTGTGGTTCGGACATACGTTCTGATATTATTTACTAGATATCATTGAATTAGCGTACGGTTTTTGATCTTCATTGTTTCATAATTACACGTAAGGTATAAAATATACACTAGATCAGGAGTTATACCTACTGTCAATGGGTACTAATAAATAGTTATCAACTGTAAATACGTCATAACGCTAATATACAGTTCTGTTATCTACATATACTAGGTTTTTCCCCGTATTTTAACATTAGGTTAACATAACCACAAATGTTACAAGACAACAGCAAATGTTTGTATGATTCACGTAGCTACATTTCATATAATTATTATTTTGTGTTATGTCAGATATTCTTAAGGATAAATTGGGATATTCATATTGTAAGTGCAGTAGGTAACAAAACCTTTCATGTACTCAACTTATGGAGGTAATATAAATTAAAAAGTTTTTATTCTTTTTCCTTACACGCTTTGGGGGCCCCCGTGGCCCGGGGGCCCCGTATAATTGATACGGCAGATACGGCAGTAGCTACGCCCCTGCTCGGACATATGCGCGGTGTTATGAAAATGAAAAGCGCTATGACGTACGCACCGAGGCACGATGGATTATTTTGGCTATTTTGCGGACATGCTGTGTTTATCTTCCAAATCGATTAGAATTGTTGAAAAAAAGCATCCTTCTTAACGATATTTTTTTATTAAATTTATTTTTGGAGATATTAATTATTTAGTCAAACTCCAAAAATCGACCCTCCAAAACCATAAAAATGACCTAACTCCGTTTGTACATAATATTTAAAGTTCATTGCAACACAGGTCTTTGCACGCATCATTTACTATGAAATAATCTAAAAATCAGCAAAAAAAGAACATTATTTTGCGGGTTATTTAATAATTTATGTTATATGACAAACATTTTTTTTCTTCAAAATTTATTAAAATTAGCATTTTATTTTTTTGGCATCCTATTAAGCATAACATGAGGTATCATCACAAAAAAAACGAAACACATATAACGCGGAACCTTCGAGTTACGTTGTACATATTCTTAAATTTACTGTTGTTTTGTATTTTTTTTACTCTCTGTAAACATGTTTATGTGCGATAAAGTTATATATACATACATACATTTCTTTCTGAAATCAGTGTAATTTTAACTGGTTATACTGATTCTTCGATGAAGGTCATCATACGGTATTGGGAAGGGGTCCGCCCTCGTTAAACTTTTGCTAAAATCCTATACCCATTATGATGACTGGAGAAGCGGGGGTGTCGGAACAGGCTGGTGAATCACGGAATAAATTTTGGCGATACGACCGTGAACACCACACGAGAAAATTAGATCGGAAAACAACAATACTCGACCTATTCCACCGCGCCTTAGAGTCTTCTGACCCCCTTCTTTCGCATGTGTCAACAACTCAACAAAAGACGAAAATACGGTTAGCCCTACCCGGAAATGCGTTTTCGTTACTAAGCCCAACAAGTGACAATGTAATTATTCATGACTACTTGCACGAAACTGCCTCGGAAGACATTGCTATGAGCTCAGAAGAAATTTATTTACAGAGTGACAACGAAGATGAAGATATATAAATCAGCAGTGGACGACTTTTGGCTGATACTGATGATGATGATGAAATAAATTAAAAATTATTTAAGTATGCATCTTCATAGTTCTTCCTTAAAGTACACTTCACCAATTTTCATCTTGTTAAAATTAATTGTTTAAACGAGATACGTACATTTTGATTGAGTTGCCGAATTATTTTTCTCTTTTTGTGAATTACCCTTAACATGTGCCGTTTTACATAATAGACAACCCTATTACCATAGGAAATTATGAAAACCTTAGAAATGACTTATCTCCAAGGTTCTGTAATATTAATACGTGATTTTTTAAAGTGTTATTAAGAGCCATATTCTGCACTACTCTACCGTAATACCTAACGCTACACTCAAGGAACGACCGAGAAAAAAAAAGATTTGTAATATTTACGAAATCTTTAATTACTCTAAGTTTTGAGTAGATATAGCTATGTTCGCATTTAATTCATGTATGTTTTTAATACGTAACTGGTTCCACAAAAAAGTGCGGATTCAATTCCTTTAGTTTAATAATTAAAAATAACTAACGTTTTCATGAGGTCATTGACCTCGTGCAATATTAATTTATATCTCCAAAACCAGCCGCATTAAAAATGTTGTACTGACGCTCATTTCTGTATTTTAATAAGGCCTACCGTTTTAGCACCTAAGGGCGTTTACTATACAGCGTGTCCGCAAAAGAGCGAAAATAATCTACTGTGCGAGGCACTATTGCACAATCGTTTTTGGGGGCATTTTCGAGCTCACATTAGACATTCGTGTTTATGGTCGCAGGGTTCGAGTATTTGGGCGTATAAGTCAAGTTCTTATATGACGTAAAGGAGTTAAAATCTATACCATTTTCTTCGCAGGTCGCACATCTCGCCGACTGGCCGAAAAGATAGCAGAACTCGACACATATGGAGAGCTGCTCGCTAAACAGTCGACACAACTGCAGCAATACTTCGACATGTGCGTCACTAAACTGCCGGAGATTGGGGACGACATTACCGAAGCTATCGATGCTGTTGAGTTGGCTGATGGTAAGTATTGCAATAGACGAAAAAAAGTCTCGCATCTACAAACAAAATAAAACGTAAAAGTCTGACATCATGAAAATATTGCCTTTCATTAACGGTCCTGAAATTTCGTTGACTGATCTCGGAATTTTTACTAAAAAGGCTCGCATATTGTCTGCGGTAGTTTAATACTCAACTGCAGTAGTGTTTTGTCAAGCTGCCAGAAACAATGTAACCAAGCTACTGACTCTAAAGCTGGCCGATAGAAAATATTGCAATATACATTATATTGTCCGCGTCTGCGGTTTTATCATGAAAAAGACGTTTAAATTCCAGTAGTTTTAAGAAACGTTTTCCAAAGTTGCCTAAGAACGGAAACAATGCGCCCAAAGCTATCAAATCTGTAGAGTTGGCTCGTTACAAATGTTGCCAAAGACTTACTGTGGTAGTTTGGCAGGAGTATGTGCTGTAAAAGTAGATTGTTGGCAGACAAGGGAACTAATATTATGATTTTTACATGATAAACACATACTTATGACAAGTCAGTTTAAATAAAGCTGGCAAATATACAAAGGAAAATTAAAAATTATAACTACTTATACTAGTTGTCAGTATATTATTAAATGAATTAGCGCGCCCTCAAATCTTAAAATTCATCTCTTTCCGAACATACTCATATTGTTTGATTTCAAATAAACAGTGAAAATTGAGATGAGTGATGAAACTAATGAAAAATGAGTAGCTTAACCTATTAATAATAAAAGCAAACACGGCACGCCTCTGATTAATTTAATTGGTCAGGCAAAAAAACTAGTATTATAGTTAAGTTGGTTTTGGAAGGCAGATGAACATACATACTTATGTCACTATGAGGCGCCAATGCAGAAATAAACAATAATATAAAGTTAATATAATATATTTGCTACAACGCGCGTTAAGCGACATTCTAGAGTCCTTGACTGGTTTGGCACATCGGTGTTAATGGATGGTACGTTCGCGTCGATTAAGGAATATAAAATAAATAAATATTATGGATTTATGAGTTTCAATAATGTCTATACACATATACACATTTACTTGTAGATTTATTTAATTTGCTGGGTAATGTTGATCAGTCTGTGAAATGTGGTTGGTATTATTGACTCTATTAGCGAAGTACCTTCGCGTCATAATAATAAGATATTAAAGCTTGCTTTCATGTTTTTTAATATTTCTAAACTGTGATTACGCCATTAAAGATTTTTCATTTGTATTTTTAAGTAATCAAATCTGATCTTATTATTTTCTCGCGTACATGCTTTATCTGCCGGGTCCACACTGAACGAACAGCCTCACGAAGAAGTTGCGAAGCAGTTCGGTTAGTGTGGACGTGCGTCACCCGCAAAAAAAAAAGTGCAAAGGCACGATGTATCACATACTTCGCAGTAAATACTACTACTAGTAAGTTAATTTCAAGTCCGTCCACAAGTTTCAAGTGTTTCGTATATTTACGTATGTTTGTTAATAGTTTATATATTTGTATACAGGCAACCCTTTAAGCCTACACGCGGGGGAAGTACGCGCAACAAGCACGTCATTTAAGGCGACGTGCGGTGCCACGTTGGCCACGCTGCAGCACTGCGCCTCGCTCATGCGCCGCCGCGAGCGGCAAGCGCGCCAGGCCGAGGAGCTGTACATGTGAGTGTCGAGTAGCGCTACACCCGGGCTAGCTGTCACTAGCACGTGCGGCGCCACGCTGGCCACGCTGCAGCACTGCGCCTCGCTCATGCGCCGCCGCGAGCGGCAAGCGCGCCAGGCCGAGGAGCTGTACATGTGAGTGTCGAGTAGCGCTACACCCGGGCTAGCTGTCACTAGCACGTGCGGCGCCACGCTGGCCACGCTGCAGCACTGCGCCTCGCTCATGCGCCGCCGCGAGCGGCAAGCGCGCCAGGCCGAGGAGCTGTACATGTGAGTGTCGAGTAGCGCTACACCCGGGCTAGCTGTCACTAGCACGTGCGGCGCCACGCTGGCCACGCTGCAGCACTGCGCCTCGCTCATGCGCCGCCGCGAGCGGCAAGCGCGCCAGGCCGAGGAGCTGTACATGTGAGTGTCGAGTAGCGCTACACCCGGGCTAGCTGTCACTAGCACGTGCGGCGCCACGCTGGCCACGCTGCAGCACTGCGCCTCGCTCATGCGCCGCCGCGAGCGGCAAGCGCGCCAGGCCGAGGAGCTGTACATGTGAGTGTCGAGTAGCGCTACACCCGGGCTAGCTGTCACTAGCACGTGCGGCGCCACGCTGGCCACGCTGCAGCACTGCGCCTCGCTCATGCGCCGCCGCGAGCGGCAAGCGCGCCAGGCCGAGGAGCTGTACATGTGAGTGTCGAGTAGCGCTACACCCGGGCTAGCTGTCACTAGCACGTGCGGCGCCACGCTGGCCACGCTGCAGCACTGCGCCTCGCTCATGCGCCGCCGCGAGCGGCAAGCGCGCCAGGCCGAGGAGCTGTACATGTGAGTGTCGAGTAGCGCTACACCCGGGCTAGCTGTCACTAGCACGTGCGGCGCCACGCTGGCCACGCTGCAGCACTGCGCCTCGCTCATGCGCCGCCGCGAGCGGCAAGCGCGCCAGGCCGAGGAGCTGTACATGTGAGTGTCGAGTAGCGCTACACCCGGGCTAGCTGTCACTAGCACGTGCGGCGCCACGCTGGCCACGCTGCAGCACTGCGCCTCGCTCATGCGCCGCCGCGAGCGGCAAGCGCGCCAGGCCGAGGAGCTGTACATGTGAGTGTCGAGTAGCGCTACACCCGGGCTAGCTGTCACTAGCACGTGCGGCGCCACGCTGGCCACGCTGCAGCACTGCGCCTCGCTCATGCGCCGCCGCGAGCGGCAAGCGCGCCAGGCCGAGGAGCTGTACATGTGAGTGTCGAGTAGCGCTACACCCGGGCTAGCTGTCACTAGCACGTGCGGCGCCACGCTGGCCACGCTGCAAAACTTTCATGCAGCCCGGTAGTCCTCAAAAGAGCGTGCGTAGCCAAGTTACCAATCGCTTACGCTCAGTAACGTATCGTACTTTTCTCTCTTTCGTATTAGTGCACCAGAGATAGTTGGTTCCCTATCGCTCACGATACCCGTTTGAGCGTTAGCATCTTGGCTACGCACCCTTTTACACTGCGATAATGTTCCTCCCATCTTCCATTCATGTCACATTGGCATTATTGGCAACGCTAAACTTGTTTTATTTTGTTTGGTTCCCCGGATGTGGCCTTATGCGATTTCTTCGTTTTCCTAAATATGAAAACTTGACATGGAGGTACTTATCAAAAGAATATGTCATAAAGGTCAGGGATGAGTATTTTGCGGAGTTGGCGAATTTTTTTGAGGGTGTAAATAAGTTGAATGCGTGCTGGAAAAAGAGAATGCCTATGAAAGGGGAATACATTGGAAAAAATAAAAATGAAATGAACGCACTTGACAATGGTTATCAGGTGGATGCCGTGTATACCGATTTCTCAAAAGCATTCGATAAAATCAATCACACTCTGTTACTGCATAAATTATACGATCTCGGTATACACGGCGACCTCTATAGGTGGCTTGAATCTTACATTAAAAATCGAAGCCAGGCAGTATCACTAAGAGGCTATATTTCTAGATACCTAACCATCGATTCAGGGGTCCCCCAGGGCTCCCATTTAGGGCCACTTTTATTTATTTATATGTCAATGACATAGGCTCATCTCTTCATAGGTCACGGCACCTTGTCTACGCAGATGACACGAAAATTTTTAAAATTATAAAAACAAATAATGACTGCCTTGACCTGCAGCGTGACCTTGAAAGTTTTGCCTCTTACTGCCACTCTAATCAACTTCTTCTAAACCCAAACAAATGTAGCTGTATCACCTTCTCACACAAGCGAGAACCCTTTCTGTTTAATTATAACTTCTTAGGAAACCAAATAAACAGAGTTTCAGTAGTCAGAGACCTAGGTATTCTTTTAGATTCAAAGCTAAATTTCACTTCACACATTGACCATATCACTGCAAAGGCCTACAAACAGTTAGGTTTGATTCTTAGACTATCTAAACCATTTAAGGATCCAAATACACTAATCGTTTTATATTATTCCTATGTCCGGAGCATTCTAGAATTCGGTTGTATCATTTGGACCCCCCAGTATACTGTTCATAAGAATAGAATCGAAAGGATTCAGAAAATATTGTTAAAGTCGCTCAATTTTCGCCATGGTCTGAATCTATCAGATACTATGGACAACCGTCAAGTGCTGGCTCCTTTAGTTAAACGCCGCGTTTATATAGACCAAATGTTTTTATATAAGCTTTAGAACAACCTCATTGACTCACCCACACTACTTGAAAAGGTGTTTCTCAAACTGCCTCGCCGCGTTCCCCCTCGGCACCCCCTAACATTTCATGTCAGTTTCTGTCATTCAAATTTTGCCAGAAATACTTTCTTCAGACGAGCTTGTTATGAATATAATTTAAACTTCATGAACCTCGATATTTTTTCACTATCATTCTTGAAATATAGTAGTGGTTTGCGGAACTTGATCTTTTCTTAATATTGTACTCGTAAATGTATTTTTCATTTGTCATGTTTGCTTAATCCATAGTATGCTATTGCATCACTATTGTATTACAATTTATAACTATGTTAGCTTATAATCATATATCTTCCTATTTTATTAGTTAACAATTTCTATCAAGATTTGTTTTCCCATGGAGCGCGCCGTAGATTATCGCGAAGGCGCCTATTTACCTATCCTGTACCCGAAATGTAACGAACATGTAGTACTTATATTTTCTGGAACTATAGGTCTGTTTGTATACCTTCATCATATGTCAAAACTTGTATGTGACTGTTTGTTTCCTAAACTAAAAAAAAAAAAAAAAATAACTAAACAATCATAACGAAATAATTATTAAAATGTACGCTCACATAATCAATTTAGCATTTTTTTACTTTCATATATTAAATAATATCATTATTTTTATATGATTTTTTTTATATTATAATATAAATAATAAATAATAATAAATAAATATCTTGGGACATCTTACACAAATCAACCCAGTCCCACGGTAAGCTCAATTAAGGCTTGTGTTGTGGGTACCAGGCGACGATATATACAGGGTTATTTTTTCACCGGTACAATAAATTTTCCCACGTATTTGGTATCGATAATAGATTACATTTATCAAATAAAATTGACATATTTATTTTTCATTTATTATTAATTTATCCTTCATGCAAATGTAAAATGATGGGCTTACTAGTTTAGTTTCTTTATTGCAAACATGCTTATGGTTAGGTATACATAATAAACAGCATAATACATGAACCCGTAAGGGCGTGGCAAACAGATAAGAGGTTATAGTAAGTTAAATATATCAAATATCATTAAGTCATCCATCAGTTCTGAAAAGAAAAATTAAAATAATTGGAGTCTATATAAAAATAACAAAAAATAAAAATATTATGTCACACTAATATGTAGAATTCTGGATAGTAAATATGTCAACAATGTTATAATAACAGCCTTTCAGTAAAAACCTTTTAAGGGAGTTCCTGAAAATATGGTATTCTCTTATTATCCTAAACTCATCTGGTAATTTATTGTACAAGGTTACTGCCTGGTATAGAATAGAGTGTTTCGCCACTTGCAAATTCGGAAAAAAATTGTGCAGAAAGCGTTTTTTTCGTGTTGCTAACCGGGTTAGTCTCTGCTTTCTGATTTTTCACAAATGATGTCAGCAGTACCAAAACGTACAAACTAGGTACTGTCAGAATTTGAAGTTTAACAAAAAGTTCTCTGCACGAATCCCATGGAGCAGTTCGTGTTATTATTTTAATAGCTCGTTTTTGCAATACAAAAGCTCTGTTTATATTATATTTGAAACTATATATGGCGGCGGAAAGGGGTGAGCGACCTGCTGGTCGGCGCACGAGTTGGCAACATAGCAGTTATCTTAATCTCGGTGACTAGGTCAGGGTCAGTCCCGCGCTTGACATAGGTATGTGCACGCGTGCCGCATCGTACTACCTTTACGGAAATTGCTCGTACGAAATGGTTCGTACCTAGTTATTTTCTCATTGGGGAAAATGTGCCCCGCCTGGAAAATGCCAGTGTTATAGCCATGGCCAGCCAGGTCAACAGATTTGACCCCGTGTGACTGTTTTTGTGAGGTGTAGTGAAACGGCGGCCACGCCCAAAATTTAAAAGACTTAAAAAATCTAATAATAAGTGCATTTGATGAACTTAAAAGTGAGAACTACAGACTTGTGTTGGGAAATATCGAAGGAAACATTCAAAAACGGGCAAGAGTGTGTTTAGATAACCACAGCCAACATTTTGAGCACTTGCTTAAGTGTGTGAATTAATAAATTAGTACGAGAAATGGACTCCATTACTTAGGTATGTTTTTTTGATTCCAATCATTGTGCATAAAGGTGATTTCAAATTTTTAAATACGCCTCAATGAAGAAAGTTTCTGTCCTACTTTGTAATTTTATCACGTTTCCCAGACATAATTTAAAACATTCGACAAACTTCACACACAGAAAAATTCTTTGTTTTTACGGTCCTAAGCCCGTGCTGTCTTGTAGTGTACTTGTAGTGCAAGTATGAAGGAAGATTTGGGATCAAGTAAGATTGTTTTGCCAAGTCATAATCATAAGTTGATACCCAGTGGGGTTTTTCCAACCCGTCATGCCACGTCGTCGTTGAGATTGCCAATTCCGTTATGTGCACGATTTCAGGAACTGAAAAATCAATCCAAATGACATATGTTTACAGTCTTCTTTTGTCAAATTTGAAATTTACACATAACGGAATTGGCAATCTCAACGACGACGTGCGATGACGTTGTAAACAAACAGTTGCCAGTTCGTGTGTTTTGCTAGTTATCAGTGGCGGCGCGTGAAAATTTTCGAAGGGCAACTCGGAGCAAAAAACCTGCCTTATGCAATAGGTTTATTTAGAAGTGTGTATTTGTTGTATCCTTGGGCAAAAACCCTTGCAGTTAGTGCATACCACATTTGCCCTACTTATCATATAGTGGACTGTGAAAGTACTTTAAAAAACCAACCTTTCGCTTATAATTTATTTTTAATTCCGGCCGTCCAACGCGAGCACGGCCTTCATGTATGATCTATTATTTGTTTTCGAAGGATAACTTTGAAAAGGATTCTTTCAGTAGATAAGTAATACTAAAGAACAATCAAAATGAATTAGATCAGCTATCAGAATATATGAAGAAACTAACTTAACCTCAACAAGTAATTGAATCCTAGCAAAATATTTACCTACTTAGCTAGCGCGTAGTATTGTCAACGAACAGTCGAACAGGTATTACACAGCTGACCAGTCTCACAAGCAATTTCACTACCTAGTTCATTTGATTTACTCATCTTAACTTAAAAAAAAACACAACAACAACAGCAAACGTAAACATCGAGAGCGGGAATGCAATCCGAGTGTTGCTACGATAATTATTATTCTCATCTCAAGGCACATATCCGACTCTTTAATTTTGTGAAAGTTATTCATTTCAAAATCATGATAATTCTAAGTTGTAAAACATATCCTTATTTTTAAATATCTTACATTAATAATGCCAAGATTTGTCAATAAATTTTATTTGCACATTGATTCAATGCAGGTTTTATAATAGCAATACTCAAAATTGCGCGCGTAACTCGTTGAGATTCAAATTAGTGAAGCGACACATTCTAAAATAAACCTTATGCTCTTAACGATAATGTTTCAATTCAAATAACGGAATGTATCCAAAACTCGTTAAATTACGAGTTACCTAGCGGCCATTTTTGACGGTTCGGTGTCATGCGAGCTTTGTGGATGATGCGCGCGGTTCGATGTCGCGTAGTAGTTTTATGAATGAATAAGAAGCCCATATCGAGCCGGGTTGCCTTGATTTGCGCGCTCTGATTGGTTGAACTCTTTTGTAAAGCCATAGTATTTCGGATTATTCAATTAAAGGTGTAGATGTATGGGTAAAGTTTTACGAATATATTTTAAAGGTAATATTGGATGATTTTGATACATGAGTGAAAAAATTTAGGGAAGCCGGTGGGAATCGAGTTGTATGGACGCGCCGCCACTGCTAGTTATGTACATTGATAATGCGTAATGCGTCCAATTTTCTTATTAGGTTTGCGGATAAGTTCAAACATCGGTATTTTAGTTTTTTTGTTCTAAAGGGGTAGTAACAAAAAATGTTAGTATTCTGTAACTTGGACTACTATTATGTATGTTGATTTATTGTACTGGTGAAAATAACCCTGTATAATAGATAGGTACGTATAGATACTTAGATACATACACAGCCATGACCAAGGAACAAACATTTGTGATAAATAAATACACAAAGAATGCCCTCGCCGGGATTCGAACCCGGAACCTCCAGCTTCGTAGGCAGGGTCACTACCAACTAGGCTACAGAGGCTGACTAAATATTATTATTATGTTTGTATCTCCTTGAGGATCACGGGCTTACAAATCCCGGTTTTTTGATAGGCTTGCGCGGGGATATAGATCCAACACGTAGAGACCCTTTGGAGAAATTTGCTGTGTTGTACACCTGCTGCAACCCATTCACGGGCACAAATACATATCCGTAAAACGGGTCCCAGCAGGCGCATAGAGACTATTGAGAAGGAATGGAAAATACTAATGGGCTATGGTTATGGAGGATGGATGGATCAGAAATGGAACTATAGAAAAGAGGTCCGGACACCTGCCATAACAATGATTTCTCTTTGCTATCGAGGCAGGCGGTGACTCGCCGCCGACTAGATGGGCCCCCGTAAATGCCGTCACAAGAGACAGCCAGGGGCAACACCGGTGTAGGCGGCTCAGGAGTGTAGAGAGGTGTACACCTCTTTCTGCGCAGTGGCTTGACAGCCACTGCACCAACTCGCGACTTACGCAAATTAACACTTCCACCCCTGGAGCGTATAGCTCTGACGACTCCTCTCTGGACGGCCAATTAAGGCAAGCCAGAGTTGAGAGTCCTACGGGTCCACTTGGGGTTCCACTCCGACCGACGGAGACACGCCGGAGGCGGGGACCCTGACCGACTCTCGGGAGCACTCGGGTCCGTGGGGTCGTTACTCCCCAACAGCTCGCCACAAGCTGCCCTGCGGCCATATTATTATTATTATTTTAAATAATAATTAAAATAAATAATAAATAAATTCTATAAGGGGACGGGATATTACGCTCCCTAGCATAAAAAAAATACAGTTTTCCCTATGTATATTATTTCAATACACAAGATAAGTAATGGATAAGTGTTAGTAATATATGTATTAGGATTTACTTTTTGTATAGTAACTGTGAGAATAGGAGATTTTTACGTATTTTTCAGCGCAAATAATATGGGGAAAAATTATAAGTACATATAAGATATTTAAATTGATTATCTCTTTATCAAGTTGACTACTACTATAGTAAGGAGACATGTAAAAAATGTTTACCTGTGCTGAGGACAAAAATGATCCAGAATATCTTTGTGTAACATTATGTCTAAAGATAATTATTGTTACAGGGCTTTGAAGAATCAGCTAACAGAAGCGAGGCTAGCGTCGAAACCTGGGCCTGATCTCGAGGTAAGTTAACATCAATATTACACATTTGTATTTAGTATACACAGGAAAACCTAAAGACGAAGAAATTGTTACATTCAATTAAGTAGCTTTACTAAAAATCGTATATCGACCTATTTCGAAATAGTCCCGTATTTTTAATTAAGTAGTAGATTGTGTCACAAGGTATCAAAATGATATATTTTCGAGGAGGGCGTTCATTGAAGCCCGAATGAAGCGATGGATTCCACAATAGATTCCCGAACGTAGTGAGGGATTCCAAAGTGGAATCCTGAGCGTAATGAGGGATTCAAGCGTTATCGCCCACGACGGAAAATAATTTTGACACCGTGTGAAAATTACTGCTTTTCACACCACTTAACAGAAAAATAAAAGATAGGTATATCACATTTAATATTTATGCCAATAATCGATTCTGTAGAAATCTTTATCAATTATGAACGTACAAACAGCAACACTCCTAACGGACCATTAAAGACAGAGCAGAGAGAAAATGAAAGAGATAAATATAGTTATATTATGTCAACTTCAAATTAAACAATACACGGGAATGTTGCTCGTTCGCACTGTTCGCAACTTGGTCGAATAATACAAATCGGGTTCCGAAATCTTATGAGACTAGTATCACGACTTCGGCCGAACTCTGCTGACCAATGGCGCAGGCATTGCTACGGTTAACCAATGATCGCTCGCGGTTTCTTCAGAAGGTGACATTACCATGGTTACGTAATAACAAAAACGTTTAACCAATGATTGATTGCGATTTTTCCGGAAGCTGACGTTACTATAGTTACGTTATATAACTTATATATAACATCCGCTTTAGTCCTGGAGACGTCAATATAACTTCAGAGCCGGTAATTTGACTGCTAAGCTGCTATGTAGAAATTTTCGTTCATTTTCCTTTCAACGGCTTTCACTGTCACTGTCAGATATTTTTTCAAAGTTAGAATTTCAGCCAGAAACTATCAAGTCTCTATTAAACATTTGTATGGCTACGGACAGATTAAAGGATTATAGGTAGACTGTCAAACGTCTATCTACCATATTTCCACAAAGGTTACATAAGTATTCAACTAACGTCAACTAAGAGATGTGATGAATTATAATAAAGACAGCAATAGCATTTGTCTCTGTCAATGAAAAAAATTAATTTAAAATTGCCCGATCAACATCGCCCTGAAGCCCATAAAGAAAAAAAAACATGGCTATATTTGTAAAAATATCTTGACTTGGAAAAATACCTCGCCTATTAATGTCAGATAATTCATGAAATCCGATTTGAAGAAACCGTGATTAAATTACTAAACGGTTTTAGACAAATCTATGAAGAACTGTCGTTATCCAGTTTCCACAAGGAACAACGACATCTAGCGTCTAATCATGGACGATAGCTAAATCTTAATTTTCGTAGATGAAGGAATTTTTATTATGTCAACTAGTTTTCAAATACTGAAATTTTGACGCAACAAAGATTCGATGACATATCATCGGGGACCATCGGAAATGTCGCGATCGTGCCTACTAACGAAAAATACCGAACCCATAATATTACACGACCAAATTGCATCCTTTGCCAAGTGGCTCAACATTCCTATGTAACTGACATGTGACTGTAAGTGTGATTCTCTTTCATGCAATATTTCCAATTTCTGAAGTGTATACCCAGCTGTGTTGCTGTTTGTACTGTCTAGTTTCATACTTCAGTGTAATTTTTTTGGCTGGCAATAGAAAGTCCTTGAACAGAAAATTTCCTTACCCCAGCAGGGAAGGGAAAACTTCTCGCTACTACTAGCGAGAAGTGTTCACACCACCTTAACAAATCAAACTACCTTACCAAATCCTGAAATAGTGCGTCGAATCTCAATCCAGGTGTTCTGTCACCGGAGAGCTCTGGCTATCACGATTCCCCGTACTACAAAAAATAATGAGAATAAGCGAACAGTTACACAAAAACCTTTGCACATGCCTGTAGCTAAATTACATATATTTAAAAATAATTCTTATTACATGCTAAGCAAAATTTATAATACAGTGCCGAAAACTATAACATCATTAGTTGGATATAAATTTTTAAAATCTTAAAAATTGGTTAATTGAAGAGTGCTATTATTCATTAAGTGATTTTTTTAATAATAATGTGTAGTCTATCAGTAGAACTTTTGACATTTGCCCAATTATTGCTCTGACTTATAAATTATTATATTATTGATTTCAATTTCATTTTATTTAGTACAATCAAAGTGGTGTGTGCTCTTAATTCATTCATACGGATCCCAATTGTGTATATACATTGCTCATTTTATGTTGCATGCTGTTAGTGTTTTTTTAGATGTAAGGTGTATAATTGTAATTATTTGCATGCTGCAACTCAGCTAAATTGTGATGCTCTTCAATGTAGAATATGACCTTTTGTAAACCACATGTAATGCAAATAAAGAACTTACTTACTTACTTACTTACTTACCTATGTGCTCAGACTAGTGATGGGTCGTTCCCGGTAATTTCCCAATATTACTTTGGGGAAAGTTTCCATTTGGAAATATTCCCAGTATACTGTGTTCGGTAAGGTACCGGTAAGTTCGGTTATCGGTAAGTTCGGGAACGACCCATCACTAGCTCAGACAGTCTCGCTGATATTTATATTTCTGCCAGCTTCTCCAATGGGACGAAATTTTTCGACCAATCATTGACTTCAATTAGTTGAGTAAAATTTTGTCAGATATTTCAAAATGTATTTGAATTAATAAATAATAGTGTATTTTTTAGTTTTGGTCACTGTAAAACAAATACATGTGTGGTCTACTTATGGCCTTCCCCCCTTCGTGATCTTTCGTGTATTTTTGGTGCTTTGACAGTCACTGCACCATCTCGCGTCTTACGCAAAATTTAACTTCCCCCTTGGTGCATGTACAATACAGGGCGTGCCAAAGTTATGGGACATGAAGGGGAAGTGAAGTACCTTAAATATCGTAGATGACTTAATGTTATTTTTTAAATTTAGTAATAGTGCAATCAAAGTTTTTCAAAAAATTACTTGCTTCACCCGGAAATCGAACCAACTACAATTTTGTTCGAATTTCGAACCAAACTTGTTTGGTTATTCTTTTAGTTTTAGATACTATGTTTCTTAAGATTTTTTTTAATTTTTTATCCAGTCTTTCGAATGACATCTTAAAATTTCGAAGGTTCGATGCCTAGAAAAGCAAATTTTTGTTTTGGAATTTTTTTTAAATAAGTATTATTTAATTTTCAAAATAAAATATAGTCTTCTTTCAGCAAAATATCCTATCTAAGATATTTAAAGTATTTCCCCTTCATGTCCCATAACCATAACTATGGGAAGCCCTGTATATCTGGGTATTTCGACCAAAATGTGAGAAATTTGTAACTTCATATACCTAATTCCAAGTGGTTAGCTAATGCTTATTGTTACTCTATATTTGTCTTATTCATGCATCTTTAATGCAACGGCACAAATAGGGGCCGGGGCAACGGCCACTTATTTAGTTCAAGTAAATGCATTATCGGCAATCGTAAACATTCATAATATGTAGATGTTTTGTTTGTTAATTTAATTTGCTGATGTTTATTATGAAAAAGCAAATTGGTGGGATTGTATTTATTTAGGTTCTATTTTCTCATTCTATTTAGGTTGGGCGAGTATATTGATCCTTAGACATCGGTTATTCGCTAATTCTGGTGTCAGTTCAATCCATCAGTCCTATTGACTGTTGACTGATGCCAGGCGAATTTGAACTCTGTGTCTTTAGACTGATGCGACACTGACGGAAAATGACTGGCCGTCTAACCACTGCCTTAGTAATAAAAACAACGCACCAAAACGATGATAACATTGTTATTCGTATTCTCTTCAAACCATAAAACCCATCTCATGAATCAAACATAGCTTGTAATACTGATCTGTAAAATAATCTGTATTCCACTCCCAATGTACATTACCTCGAATTTTTGTAACAAACTAAAGATAGAACTCTGAGAATTACCTGAATCTGTGAATAATCTTCACAATAACTCGCTTACGTAAAGCAACAAACTAAAGGCACCGTATAGATAAACAGCTTTCCTGAAATATATGTAAAAGGCGCATCGCATGGTTTGCACAGTAGTACCTCACTCGCTGCGGCTCTGTCGTCGCGATCACACGTACCGCGTGTTACAAATTTGCGTGACTTTAGTAACTCGTAAAGTATTGGTTACTGTACGGTCAAGTGTGTGAAATCAATTGGTTTTCATGTGTTTTGTGATAAATTAGTATTGTTTTTTTTTGTTGGATCACCATGAAGTTCAAACTTTTCAAAAAGAGCATTCGTCAGGTGAGGATTATTGAAACAGATGCGTTTCAGTGTTTACGTCATTTTAATTAGATTGAAATACATTAATTAGTTATGAAATCAAACAACGTTCTCTTCGTATTATGTTTGTTTAGTAAAGAAATTGAATAATTAAGTTTCTTAAATCTCATTTTTATTATTTCCATGTATTTACTTTACATTCATAAATAAAAACACACATGCAATTTCGCTCTGTGTAATCCATTAAAGTACATACAAATACAACATTTTCTGCGTCCTCGTTTTATGCGATATAATTTTAAAGATAATTTTACTTTTCCATATTATTTATATTAAATTTCAATTGGGTATTTGCAAACAGAAGTAAATCATAGTGTTCTAAACTTACCTCTAGGTTCTTGAAAAAAAAAAAATTGCATTTGTACTATCGCATCTAAAATCGCTCTACTTAATGTAGTCACAGCAATTTTATACTTACAAATTTTCTTATATTCGGTTCGTAAGCAAACGAATTCCACTTGACTGAGTCATAAAAATATTTGTAATACAATACTGTATTGAACCATTTTAGAGATAACATTTCTTGGTTATCAGTTATTTTATTCATGGTTCACGACATTAGGACCGAGTCATTCCTACGCTTAAACATTACATGAATATTTTTAGATAATTTAAACCATCGAGGCAAAAATAATTATTTTGACAATTTATCTAGTACGGGTTGCGTTAATTGATAAAATCGTTACTTGGTATATTAACCTTGTTTTAGAAGATAGTTTTAATCATTTTGTGCTATAATTAATGATAATTTGATTAAGTTGTTTCTGCGGCATTTGGAATTTACATGAGTAAAGGTCGTAAACTTGCACTCAACTGAATTACTCGTAAGTTGTTACGCTGTCATACTTAAATACATAAACATAACTCAAAGTCGTCAATATAATTATGGCGATAGCGCGTTTTAAAAGTGAAACGCACGCACTAACCTAAACAGATCTAAAGCCAGCAATTTTCATACTAATAATCTTTAAATTTTCGTCTAGTTCGTTTAAATGACAACGCGGTTTAATATGGTTCATCTTATACGAGCATAATTTTTAAGTACCGTAAAGCCGGGTTACTTTGGCCCTAGGGGGTAACTTTGGCCCAAAATTAAGTTTATCATAAAACCAAAGCATCGCATAAATTACATGATGTATTGTTATCAGGCGTTTTAGGTATTAATTTTGCATCCCGACACATACTAAAACTGTTAATTTTAAATAAGTCTGCCCGTCTGTCGAACTTTTTGTCTATCACATTTTTACGCGAAAACTGCTTAACCGAATAACACGAGAGCGGCTATGAATATACTTTGAGATATTTGGAACATCATGAAGTAAATAACTAAATAGGTTTTAATACAATAAAAATCTTTAATGGAAGTTAGGTATCTAAAAGTTGCAAAAAGCACAGCATAAAAATGTTATATGCCGATGAAATTCAGGACAAACGTGAGAATTAATCGAAATAAGAAGTATGTGAAAAGACTTTTATGATAGAGTTGTAAATTTATATCATAATAATTATTTTAGTTTGCATTTGTCATTATGATGAAATCTTAATTTTACTGCAATAAAACGAACAATGTGTAAGAGGAAGTGGTGCTATTTTATACGTAATTTGTCTAAACATTTTACTTATTTTCATAATTAATAAGCGTTACGCTACAACACGAAAATAAGTCTTGGGCCAAAGTAACCCTCCCGAAGATATTACTTTAGCCCAAACTTAAAGAATCAGAAAAAACTCTAGGGTATTATTTTATTAAAGAGAAAGTGTGTAAATTACTTGATTACACTCTTAACTTTACTTCTGATTTATTAATTCTTACATAAAGGTGTTGTATTTCAATTAAATCGAAAGAGAAGTAAAACACATCATTTTTTTGGGACAAAGTAACCCGGCTTTACGGTAATGCAAAAGTTTCAAAATTGAAATGCAATAACATTAACTTACCCATGACAACTACTCGTGACAAAACAAATATGCCCTTCTAACGATATAGGAAAGTTTTCCCAAGAAATGGGAGAAATTTCTTGGCCACTGCAAAAGCTTTACATGTGCATCGCTCTGCCAATGCCGGTTTGCTGCGGCCCACATTGCCGCTAGGGCTACCATGATATCAATGTGGCGTGGGGGACATTTTTACGAGTCACTAGATTTGTGTTTGGGTAAAAATTCTTTTCGTTGTCTTGTTTCATACCACTCTGTCACGCTTTTAGTTGCTGTTTCGACACAGACTACAAAAAAAAAAATCCGGTGCACTTGTATTTCTTTGTCATGCTAGATTTTAATCCATACATCAGAAATTGAAAATAATAAAATATCATCTCATACAAAAATCACCACTGCGTCACGTTTTTTAGGGACACAAAATAAGACAACGAAAATAATTTTGACCCGTTTACTAAAGTGCGAAAGTTTATTGTTATTTATATAGTTCCAAACTTAAAAAAAACTAACAAAATATTGTTAGTTTTTTTAAGTTTGTATATTGTTTTTTCCTTTGCTATCTTCTTTACGATCTTTAGGTAAAAAATTGCTATCGAAGTCACATTCTCCACTAGAGTCGTCAATCAAATTATAAAATATATCAATTAGGGCATGCAATCCCGGGGTCGAAATGTATGAAATAATGGGATTTTATAATGTCGTATCCCGTGATTGCATAAAAACGAATCCCGGGACTTCATGCTCTAATACCAATTATATATTATAGGCTCGAAAGACTATTTATTTAAATAAATAGTGCTGACCTGTGCATCCTCCGCGGGAAAAGCAAGGCAAATTATGTATAAGAGTTCCTGAAGACACAACAAACATGTTATGTAGCATATCTTACTAAATGTTGCAAATGTGGTCAATCTCATGATTTTTTTACGTTTTCATTTTTTTACACTGGGTCAAGTGCATAAGAAAGGCTCGTTATATACTCGTTAGCGAATTCAGCGATCATGCAATCATTATGTAAGAAATAACTTATATGATGGCCTCCGCCAGACCATATTATTTAATTTGGTTAGACTTTATTTGGACTCAAAATTATCTAAAATAAATTCTTAACACTTTGATGATACGAACGTGTTATTTAAGAGCAGCTTGGCAGTTCCAATATTACTTGTGGTTGGAAGCCTTGTCGCTGTCATTTAGAAAATTAAGTCGTAATACAAATATGTGCCCCTTGTTGAAATGTGGACAAATACAACGATCTGGCGCGAGGCTATAATTAAACTCGATGTAAACTTTACTTTGAACTCATGTACATTACAATCGAATCATGAAACGTCACGCAATGTTTATTTTAATGAGCTCTCTTGCACATGAACATCCTCGAACTTCCTGTACGTTCTCTATTATTTAATATTGACGTAACTATTGCACTGCACTGTCGTAAATAAATTAACGAGTGTGCCAAAATCGTGGTCAGTGAAATGAGGTAAAGACCGCGCATACCATTACTACTTTCATAATACAGAAACGATGTATGTCACTAAAACATCAACATTGAGATCAGAGCATCTGTTACTTTAAAAAAATGCAAGTAGTTCTTATAAAACTACTGTAAAGTCTATATTTGGTTGATCTTTGGTGATTAGGAAGAATGTGTAAAGCTTTTGTTATTATTACGGGCTTTTGATAGCACCATGTTAACCTAATTATCACGTACGAAACATTCCGCATATTGAAATGGATCTAAACAGTTGGCTCTACTTGTAAGACACGGAAGTTAGTATCTACTATCGTCTCTAATGTAATCTATGTACAGATGTAGTGCAAAATCCTTTCTCTTCGGCTTTTCACGGAAACGCCCGAATTAATCTCCCTGTCTCAATCAGCTTCAGTGCAATATATACTGAAGTTCATTGTGACAGCAATATAAATTCGGATGTTTCCGTGAAAAGCCGAAAAGAAAGGATTTTGCACTACATCTGTATGTAGTTTAGTTAATACATATGTGATTATCCCGTTATTATTTATGAACGAACAATTTCCAGATAGCAAGCGCGGCAAACGGCAAATCTTATAATAGTACAATTATACCAGTTTTATTATGGATAACAGGAATACATTTAAAACGTGTCAAAACAAACTATACAAAATTCGCGTGCATCTTTGTATTTTTTTGCTTTCAGTACTTACATATTATTCTACAGATTTCTACATTTTAACCACGTTGTCCTCAATACTGGCGATCTAAATTACGCGTGCGAAAACTGCAGTGCATTGAGAAATCATATTAGGGTCACTTTTGTTACGTAGTAGGGCTGCGGTTACCGTAACTCGATATCACGACATAATGGCGAGTCCATCTGGCACCGGGCCTAGGTCGCCCGGTGCGCATGGTTCTAGCTGTGTCTCGATTTTTTCTGATGTGGTGCGCATTGTAGAGTATAATATGGGTATGGAGATGGACCAAGCATAAGTTAATTGTAAAACGGAGTTCCTCGATCTTTACCGATAATAGCATTGTGTGGTATTTAGTCTGTCTATTGTACGATAAGTTTTTCTTTTGTGCAATAAAGATTAAATAAATAAAATAGCGATAGTCTTTTTTTCGCCGATTTGGTAATTCTTTTAGCAAAAAAAGTTATGAATTATGGCATGTAAATAGTTTTACCGCAACGAATCAACATGTGCATTATTGAATCCCTTTGCTTTATGTCTTGAACTTCAATATTTACGAAAATAATTTTTGTAGTTTTTTTTTATAAAAAAAAAAAATATTACAGGATCTCAATTTACACATACTATACTATTGTAGTTATTTTACATACCTTGTAACTTTATAACTATGAAAGTGACTTTACTATAACATATCCGATAAGAGTAATAACTAGGGGTCGGAACTATGGGTGCAAAATTTTCAAATTGACATATGGGAACACTTAAGCCAAGAAAAATACGAATATTATTGAAAAATCTGTATCCAATTTTATTCCCTATCTCGGAATTCTCAACTTACAATATGTGGGTGTGTAGGGTGTGTAGATATGTATATTTTATGGATGTATGTGCTATGTCAAGTCCACTTGAGAAGTTTTGTTAAAGTTTTGCACCCATAGTTCCGACCCCTAGTAATAACTCATAACTAAAATATCCAGTTTGGCTATTAAAACATACAAACGATCTATCTAAAAAGTAGCCGTATTAAATTAGAACTGATTGATTTCATATGTCATTCATAGGCTTATTCAATGCTTAAAGTTACTGGAACTATTGATTATCCCATTCTCTATTCATACAATGTATCAACAGTCCCGTAGGGTATTTTATTGTGTACCTTTTAATGGCTGACATTCTATTGCGCCTTTTCTCATGCAATTATTACATTCAATATTTGACTTTCTGCACAAAACGCTAAAGTTTATTTTTGTGTGTTTGATTTGATTACTTCCTATCCTAGTAAGGCTTCAGTTCGAACCGAGATTAAGTAACACCCAAACATAAGCCAACTATTAGAAATCCCCCAGTAATGAAATTTCTTATTGTTATCGTGTAGGTATTATTCTTATCACGTTTTTCTGCACGATGCGTGGCTATGAAAGGATATTTGGAGCTTAATGTATTGAACACACATTTCTCAATTTTGTAATTCAGTTCTTGCTTTAAATGCTAGTTTTATTCATACCTGCTCTCCTGACCTATACCTATTCGTCAGAATTATTAATATTATTATAGTCTAATCATTTATCAGGATGGCCAGAGATTGCTCAGGACAGGGAGAATTGGAAAATTGGGGGGAGGCCTTTGCCCAGCAGTGGGACACTACAGGCTCAAAATAATAATAATAATAAATAATATGGGATACGTGATTATGATCACAACTGTGAAATAAACAACTGAAAATGTATTTTTTTTCTGTGAACTCTATGTATGTCTTAAAGTTACATTTATTATAAATACTTACGGCCAGTGTACAATTGTACATATCTGGTGGGTCACAACGGAAGAACAGCGCTGGCTTAGCCAGCTATATGCTGAGTTGTGACCCTTTTGTGGTAAGCTGTTGTTGTGTGCTTATTTGTAAAATGTGTATGTGTCCATCGTGCTTGTCATAAATAAATTTTATTTCATTTTATTTCAAATACTATACTACTGTAGAAACTTTTACTAAGGAGTATTTACAACCATATCTGAATTTAATTTGATTTTAATTTGATTTGATTGAACTGATATTCGATTTTCTTTTGTGCGTTTAACTACTTCCTGAATTGATTCATATCATTGCGATGACCTCGTGGCATTGCCCTGACAGAAACATCGCTGAAGCCATACATAATAATATATTTTGTTGTACAGGTCATGTACAAAACTGATCTATTTAGTCAGAACGTATTCTGAGTCATAATTCGCGTGGGTTATAATTTGTTTCCAATGTTTTTATTGATAACGATGTTTCTAACCCGGGGAGCATGACCCAGGGTATCTCACACCCACCCCTGTCACTTATGTCAATAATGACAAAGTCTATTTTCCAATGACATTTTTTCACCTCATGCTCGCCGGGCTAATAGTTCAGAGCACTGAGATATGTCAGATGACTAATTTTAAACGATGACGTTGCTTGTCGATGACGTGGCGTGGTAGTGCACACACACAGTTGCCTACGCCTGTTTCGGGAATAAAATTATGACATGTCGAATGTCGATTCAAGACTTTCATGAGTTATTTGACACGATATTAGATTATAATCTTTTAATATTATAACAACTTTTATTGTAATAAATTAATATCTTCTAAGAAATAAAAACTTTCTATGTCTATGTCTATGAAGTTTGATAAATGCCGGCCTGTTATTGCCATGGTTACGGTCGCTTGAGTCACACTGGTTTTATGCAAAATTATGCGACTTAAACTATGCAATCCATGGCAATAACAGGCAGAAAAAAGTTGATTCACCCATTAGATCTATTTCACGACGTGTGTATTAAAAAGAAGAAATTACTTTAGGAACTACTTCCAGCATGCTCACTAAAAGACAATTCAGCGGGATCATATGACGTCACGCCTTTAATATGCTAATTCCCACACGAGTCCCAGAACAAAGGCCTTATTGTGCCGGGCCTGCTTTTTACCGGCGTCTGTGATGTAATATAAATCTCTGACCTTGCCTTGCTGATAGATAGGCGTTCCATGGGTAACCGAAGAGGCGTATAAGCTTTCGAGTGAAGAATATTTTTGTGCTGTTTTGGTACTGACTGATACACGAATGTTCAGCAGTGTTCCGCTTTACATTGCTATTTTTTTCTTGACTCCGACTGCGGCAAAAAAAAAGGTTTAAGGCTTTAGTTATTTTGTGTTTAAGGAGGTGTTAATCCATTAGTTTTTCTTTCACATGGTGACACAGTTGACATGTTCCAAACGCCAGGCTCTAAAATAGGAGTCAGTTTTGTACGGCACGTAAGAATCCGTACCTATAAGTTATTCGGCATAACAGGTTATCTCAAGAGTTTTTATCTCTGCTTTGGTACAGATTGTTGTGGTCTGTTTAATGAATGGTCCTATACAAAGTGCTAATGAGTAACTGATTGAAATACTTCATATATTTCATTTATTTAATGGCGAAACAGACTGAAATGTTTTTTGATAAGCGGTTTAGTAAAAATGTCACACTTTGTCACTTGCCACAAGGGCGCTTAGACATTAATTGGTATAAAGGTACAAGCCAATACTGTCCTTATGGTAAGCGTTAAAATAGGACGTTTGAGCTAAAATGCTCACATTTAAAGAACACCAATTCTCTTTGTAAAGTTCTTCAATTAATCAAAATGATTCTCTTTATTCTGTGAATTGCCCGCAAAGTACATATTTTATTTACGCGCTTTTACCATGACATAGAAAAGTGCAATGAACGGACGATGGCGTCCATGATATTTAGATTGCGTGCTTCACACTTACACCCAAATGAGACATAGGAATGGCTATTAGGCCACTCATGAGCAGTCAAATTGTCTGTCCGTCTAAAAATAGACGTTGTCAGGTCAGGATGGATGGTATAGTTGTGTACAGTGGGGTGCGGAATGACGTCATCGGTTCAAATGTTCCAACACGCCATAAAGGGGTGTGCCTCCCTCGCGACGATGATACCTTGCTGGGTCTTCTTTCTATTAGTTTCCTAATAATTGTAGCGTAGCGTAGTATTGAAGCCTAATATCAAATTGATGCCTACGGGCTAGATTTGCGCGCGGGTCTTTCGAGTTTCAAAGGCTGAAGCAAAATCTAGTAGTGTAGCGTGGTAGCTGGCACTCGATAACCGTAGGGTAGGTAAATCATTATCTATCAAATTTCGACATTTTTTAAGATAAATATTAACCCACCATTTAAAACATAATTACATGATTTGACACTAGCAACATTTCTCCTTCAACTGTTTATTATGTTTCAATGCTTATCCGATACTTTGAAATCAATTTAATATTACTCGTAAACAATCTTACAAATACTGAAACATTTGTTAAAAATATTTGCTGTTTTCGATTTCATTCCCATACACATACAAAAGTGTTCCTTCCCAGGAAAAAGCGTAGCTATTTAACTTTTCTAATCAAATGCTATTGATTATTGATAACCTGTTTATATAGCCTAAAGTTCTTTAAAACCATGTCATGATCAAACATTTAAAGGTCCCAAGTCGTTCGTTCAGTAAAGTCGTTATTTGTACTCGTCCCTGAAACGCATCAATGCCGCTGTCTTCATTTATATTTAGCGGAGAAGGCCGAGATATTGTTTATTTTGAAATGACTGATAGCGGCTGCGGCGTGTTTTCTTATCTTCAGTTAAAGTAAATACTACCTTTACTGCTATGGAATAACACGAACTTTATTGCAATTTTACTGCCACATGTTAATGTATTAAACGATTTCCGTGGAAAAACACACTAGTTATTTTATTGTGTCACTATACATAGAAGTCAGTTAGACACAAGAATAAAACATAATAGTCCTTATTTTGTTGGGAAAGTACCACCGATAATATGAATTAGCATAAGAACTGAAAAACACAGTGTCTAAGCGTCAGTTATCTCATAAGTGAAGTAATACCATTGTGTCACAATAATACGTAGTTCTTAGGTATTGTTCATGATACTTAATCTTGCATCGAGATAAGCCTGGGATCTGGGATGCAGTATGGCTCTAGATAAAAATACGTTCCGCAATGTAATACAAATATTGTCTAAAACATTGTTAGATCCTGTAGGCTTATTATGGCTTCGTGTTTATCGTTTGACGTTGTTGAATGCTGCTGTCATGTCCTAACAAGTGTGAAAGAGACGCTTAGCATGATAAATGGCAAAAACGGAACCAGCATACGTATGTTGTTTTTGCCTTTTATGATGACTTCATCAGCATCAGCTACTTTCGCTTGTGCACATTTACTAGAACATGGGGGTAACGACGACAAACGATAAATACGGGACCATAATAAGCCTACTCGTAGCCAGGTTAAATCTCCATATTTTTGTTAATTCATGTGTAATGTACCTATCACCTAAATAAAAACAACTTCAATTCCTTAGTCTAATAATTTATTGATATTATTTTAAAACCACATACAGTATCAATAACACGTGAAACACGTCTCAAATCCACAGCACAGTCACATAAATAGTCCAATAATTAACTTACATAGCAGCAAGTACTTAACTACTTATAGACACCATACAAACACGATGTGTTATCAATGTTATCATAGGGGTTAAGAAGGGGCACAGACAGCCGATGTTTAGTAGGCTTCGAATAGGTTACCTAAATAATTAAGTATGCTTCGCTTCCTAAGTTGTTATTCTAATTGAGGATTTTTTTTATATGTATACATACTTAGTTAAACTGACCAATCCCCACTAAAGTTACATTTCTACTTATTTAGTCTCTAGGCACTAGTCCGAAGAAAATGTACCTATAGATCCCGTGTCAGTAAAAGAGACGCTTATCGCATACCTATATTTATAGTTTCAGCGAGTAGCGATTGGCAAATTTTTTCTTCGCGGGCGATTGACTTTGAAAAATTTTTGCCCGGGGTATGGACAGCCAGCGATAAAATATAAATAAATATATCCCTAACTTTTATTGACACGGGATCCACAGGCTATCCTTAGCCATTGGACAAAGCCGAAATGTACATATTTTAACCCTTTGAGCCCCAGCGTCATCATATGATGACGGAAGTACATAAGCACTTCAAATGCCTGGGATTCGATGGGTTAAGCCAGTAAAAGGAACGCCATATCATAACATTTGATGTAGCTGTTACGATGAAATTAACAAAGTTTAGATTTCTTCTTTGAAACAACCTGTATGTGTCACTGGCTCTTGAGATAATAAAAGAGGTAGAATAGTATGAAACCTTCTGAAAATCTCATTGATTTGCTTTTTTATTTACGTCACTTATAAGATTCTGACTTTTGACAAGTATCGTCATTGTCAACCCAATTCGAAGTTGCGCTGCCTGGTTCTTGGATGAGATAATAATCGATAACTCATGGTTTACTCGCTTTTTCTGGGACCAGTGCCTTAGTCTAGGTACGAGCTTCCAAGCGTATCGGGGCGAGGCCGTCGTCTTACTTAAGAGCGAATCCATTTCATTATTCCGATATAGGTCGCCGGTGCAAACCCGGTTAACCTACATCTACTCTAGGGATTGGCTACGATTGTGCATGACGTGTGGAAAGCTTACAAACTACGCCTAAGCCTAACACGGGTTAACTGTTGGAAATGTTATCGACTGTATGCATATAGGTTAATAAGTTCAAATACTGACTGTTTAATTACCGTGTTTTTTTGTATATTGTCCGACTTGTTCTTTTTTGGATACATCTCTAAAAGAATTGTCGGATTCTGGTCAAACAGCTTACATATTTCATACTACTCTTCCTGCTTTCATTTGGTAGTTCCACCTGTAGCGTTTAGGGTCTGAACTATTCCATCTTGAATTTCACTCTTTTGAAAAACCTTAACCCTTAATGCATGATTTTTTCTTTTAGTTCCAAAAATAAAATGTGCACACCTAATGGCGTAGCAAACAGGAGGAAAATAGAAAAAAAAAATCTGTGGACATATTTTGGGTGAAATTTTTACTACTAATCAAAATTTCAATACATTATCCATTATGAATGTTTCGCAAAATCGTGCATGATAAAATATGCAAATATTGTTTACTTTAAGATAGAAAAGTATATTAAGTTCAGTAATCGTAAAATTGTTATGGTAGGAATCACATAATTCCAATAAAAAATAATTTCTTACTTAGTTAAAAACCGCGAATCGCACGCAACGAAAACATATTTCCGCCATCTTGCTTATAAACACATGTATTTTTTTTTAAATACAGTTAGGCACTGGTCTCACCGCGAGCTACAAAGCTATGAACTATCGGCTATAAACACGAACAAAAGATACGCACTCAAGTGTAAATAAAAGAGACACGGCGATACTCGCCCGGCGGTGATAGCTGATAGCTGGGCGAGTATAGCCGTGTCTCATTTATTTACGCCAACGAATCAGTAATAAGTTTGAAAGTTCATTAAATTTCCTTGCAAAATCACCCTTCACAACATAAATACATATCTAGTTTTCAAACACCAACTACGTTTTGGTTATGTACGATACATCGTACACCATGCATTTAAGGGTTAAGTAAATATATTAAGATTTTTTAAAGAAATAATAACATTTTGAAATATAGTAGGTTCCACCACAAAACTTGGTGGCCTAGAATATAAAATTCAGTTCATGTTAGTTTTAATTCCATAGTACACAACGTATAAGTTATACATTACACACTGTTTATGTACGCTCGTATGTAATTCTGAATAGCAAAGGCTTTATTATAGAGCGTAGCGTAACTGACGATTTTCTTATGTAACCGTAATCGTGACATGTTACTTCCATATCAGGATTTTGTCCAAAGTCCAAATATAGCCTCTGAACCAAGAGAAAGCCGATATTTTATCACTTGAAAGTTATGTACATGTTAGGTACTCTGTCTCGCAGACCTGCGTATCAAATTGTAGGAAATTAATAAAAATATTTTGGGGTCTCTTCGTGTCTATATTGACTTTACATTTTTTAATGTGTCTTGCAACAGTCCCGTCGTAGCCTATTACTGCATTCCCCCGTAGTATAGTAAATTAGTTAATAGCTCAGCAGTGAACTACAAATGTTGCCGTGTCTCTTTTCTTTACACGGGAGCGATTATTTTGTTCCTTTTATAGCCGAGCTATCAATTGCTAACTCGCTTTTTGTGGGATCAGTGCCGAAAACAACGTCACAGAACCCACATAGCGGCTCCCCGGTTGTTCACGCGTTTAGCTCTTTTACCCAGCAATTTTATTTCGTTAATAGCTTATACAGGCAAATATTATTCTTGATATGACATTGTATCTGCGACCATATATATAACATGGACGTCTAACGCCAGCTCAAAAATGCCCCCAAAACCAATTGTTCAATTGTTTGTACCAAGGTGGGCAGGATATGGAGCTTTTCTTAACACCGCGCATATTTCGGCGAAACATCTTTGACAAATGTTTATAAAATGTAGCCAATCAAAACTTTGATGGACCAATCACAACTATTTTTAAATCGCGGTTTAGGGTTTTATAGGTTGATATTTAAATTCATTACCGTAATGCATTAAAGAGGGGTGACACTTGTCAACTAAAATTCAGGACCGTTTTAGAAAGGTAATTTAGTATAGCGTGCGGCTTCCATGTTTTATTTGTTCGTAGCATTGTGTGTAAAAAAAAAATCTCTGATTTTGGTGGTATGACTTGAGCATTTTCTACTTTTGTTTTTTATTGAATAATAAAATATCTGTCGTAACTAAACGTTTTGTTTTGTATCTAAATCTGTATCGAGCTCGCATATCTGATCTATTTTATTGTTTATACTTTCAATGTCATTGGTGGCAACGATTTACGCTTTGTTTGGGAGTTAATGTGACCTTGTGCATTTTCGTGAATTACCGTCAATCGATACTGAAGTTGTTAGTGGGCAGACCTTTAGACAGATAATTATCTCTAATTGGTAAAATCAGCGGCACATAATTTATTTTTAATATTTGTTTTTGTGTACTTACCGATGTGTCAATTCAACCTACCACGCAACTATTAACTACTATAGTAAGACAATTCTTACTTACTTAATTTTCGATATGTTAATTACTAAATTATATATAAATGAAATATTTGGATCAATTTGTTTACAACAATTGTAGTTAGAACTTATAATAGTTATAATCGCGACACTTGTCAAGGTTACAACACTTATACAAATGATAGGGTCAACGTACCATATCATATTTTTTGTTGTAATAATGAATTATGGAGCTCGATTAAATCGTGTCTCGTGGTCGGCCAATTAGACTGCGTTTGAAAATTATGGCACTTACATCTCGAAGCATATGAAGTGTATCAGGCGTATTAATAGAACATAGTGATATTAGTGATAAATGGCGATCAAGTTACACACTTTAAGGTTCTTGTTTATATGTATTGACCGACGTTTTTTTATGAAATATGTGTGTCCGGGGTACTCTTTTTATTTTGTAACTGTAATACTAATAAATCAATGTGGGTACATTACCGTACTCGTATTTATTCAATAAACTTTCATTTTAAAAAATATATATTATTCCTTGTTGCTTTGTTTTTTATGATACATCAACATCATATTAGTATTATTAAGCCATTAAGGCATTTATATTTTTGTATTATATTTACATTGAATTCGCATATTTTTTGTGATGATCCAGTTATGATATGTACTATGTACTCGTACAGTTGATTGGTGATTTCCGAGTCGGCTTCCGTTCAGTTTGGTTCAGGAAATGATCGGATACCTTTATCTAGGTATACGCTCGTCAGTAGGTACCTACCTAACTTTTGCGACATTTTTATTTTAACTTCTAGTGGCCCATGATCACATGAGAATAATGGAGGAATTTGAAATTAGCAAAAAGGTGCAATAAAAAAAGTTCAGAAACAAAGGTTCCGTAAAACTACCCAACTATAGTCCAAAATCTCCCAACTATGGTCCAAAACTAAGTCAAATATCTTCGATTTAGTGTAATTATTATATTATTGACGCAGTTGTTACACAAAGTCTCCTTATGAATAATTAAAAAACTTAGTTAAAACCACAATAAAAGATTTCCATTGATGCCTAATTACGAGTTGAACTTGTGGACCATAGTTGTAGTACTGGACTATAGTTGTATGGTTTTACGGTTTTTTCATTTTAGGCATGTTTTTAAAATGGGAATATGTAGCTACTATTTCACTATCCACATTATCCAAGGACACTCACTTGTGTTACGATGTAGTAACATTATTCCTACTAGAACTAGGCCGCTAACTTGTCATGCCGCGCATACAGTGAGCGACAGTACGCGTAATCAACCGAATTCGTTTCCTAACGACGTCCTTTGCGTATCTGGGTTAACGTGCGAGGAATTGTAATACCTACCCCCTCAGTTGACGTTTCTTTAGACGTGTGTATCAAGTGTAATATTAGGTACTAGCGACCCGCCCCGGCTTCGCACGGGTACTATACCTACATAAAAACCTTCCTCTTGAATTACTCTACCTATTAAAAAAATCTCATCAGAATCCGTTGCGCAGTTTTAAAGATTTAAGCGTACAAAGGGACATAGGGACAGAAAAAGTGACTTTATTTTATACTATGTAGTGATAACTATTTATTATATAACACAAGGAAACCGAATATCTTTTGGCAGCGTATTGCTGAGGTCGTAAGAAGCAAATAATGTTACATGGACCCATGTCGAAATATTACTTTTTATTATGTCTTTCAATACGCATGATTTTTTGCTATGTATGAAAACTAAAAAAAATAATCAAGTTGCGACCCGGGTTCATGGAACATTACTTGTTTCTTATGCGTTAAAGTTATTCGGTTTCCTGGTGTTAGAAATTTGGAATATCATATTCGTCTGGAAAAAGGAAATTCCCCACATAACATAACGATCTTAGGTATTTAGCATAAGTAATTAGATTACTATGCCAAGCTTAAAAACTAGGTCTATCCAATTACTATATTCATTATACGATGTACATTTATTTTGTCTCCAGGAGGGGCCACACTCGACGCTACCAGACGACGAGTTCTACGATGCAGTGGAGACAGGGTTCGACAAAATGGAAGAGGAGCGGTGCGCCCGCGTCGTATCCCCCAGCGTGCATACTCGCGACCAAGTGGAGTTGCCGCCCCCCGCCATCGACAATCGACTCACAGTGCACTCACTATGGCCCGAGGTAATAATGACCGACGTTTTTCTAGACTAAGATAAATTAAAGAGATTCATGTACCCCAACGTGTAGTCGTGACCAAGTTGAGTTGCCGCCCCCCGCCATCGACAATCGGCTCACAGTGCACTCGCTATGGCCCGAGGTAATAATGACCGACGTTTTTCTAGACTAAGATAGAATAAAGAAATTCATGTACCCAACGTGTAGTCGTGACCAAGTTGAGATGCCGCCCCACGCTATCGACAATCGGCTCACAGTGCACTCGCTATGGCCCGAGGTAATAATGACCGACGTTCTTCTAGACTAAGATAGATTAAAGAGATTCATGTACCCCAACGTGTAGTCGTGACCAAGTTGAGTTGCCGCCCTCCGCCATCGACAATCGACTCACAGTGCACTCGCTATGGCCCGAGGTAATAATGGCCGTCGCTTTTCTAGACTAGAATGGAATGAAGAGCTTCATTTACCCCAACGTGCAGTCGTGACCAAGTTGAGTTGCCGCCCTCCGCCATCGACAATCGACTCACTGCACTCGCTATGGCCCGAGGTAATAATGACCGACGTTTTTTTAGACTAAGATAGAATAAAGAGCTTCATATACCCCAACGTGTAGTCGTGACCAAGTTGAGTTGCCGCCCTCCGCCATCGACAATCGACTCACCGTGCACTCGCTATGGCCCGAGGTAATAATGGCCGTCGTTTTTCTAGACTAAGATAGAATAAAGAACTTCATGTATCCCAACGTGTAGTCGCACACAGGCGGATTTTCTGAAATTTCTGGCCAAAACTAATGGACTGAAAAAAAGTTAGATACGCTGAAATAATCAAATAAAAACACAATTAAATTAAATAACAGCTTTATTTAAGTTCAATTTAGTGTTTCTTTATTTATTTTCTATGTTTTATTATTTATTTTTTTTACATGTCCAATAAATACTTTAATTCTTTTGGATAATCATTTATTTTCGAATCATGCTTGTAATTTTTACGCGAAATATCTGTTATATAAGGATCAGATGATACTAGAAGGTTATTGAACACATCTTCTATATTTTGGGTGCGACTAAATTTTCTCGAATAACTTTCTCTGTACATTTTTATGTCCTTATTTCTGGATTCTTGAGATCATTCGATTTACACGTTCTATAATATTCAAGCAATTGTTGTCGACTTATGATTATATTCTGAGAAGATGAACCTAAAAACAAAGAAAAAATAAAAACTAACTTTTTTCGTGATTACTACTTCTACTTGATAATTGTCTAATAAAAAACAGAGTAGCATGTATTAGCAGCCTAAACTATCAAAAAACCTTAGCTAATATGTTGGTCTTTACTATGATATTCACGCAATAGCTAGATTCTATTGAATTTGTAACTTTGTAGCATGATATTAGCATCCAGCAAGTAAAATTTCGATTGTAAATAAACTTTTTTTTTCTTGGGTGCAGAATAACTAAAAATTGTATACATTTATATTAAATACATGGTTACATACCCCCAGCTTCACAATCCATAACATAAATTACATTAAACACTTTAAAAACACGAGAATATCTTATATAAATAAACTTATCTTTAGCAAGTAATTAGCCTTTGATCAGAAGTCGATACTTTGTTAACGTGGGTAGTAATCAAAACGTTCGTTTTAGTTGTAATAAGGATTGTCATTAAATGCTAAGAAGCATACAGATTCGAAAAAAAAAAGTCACTTGACCATTATAGTTGACTTGACACATTGGAGTTTTGGCCAGAAATTTCAGAAAATCCGCCTGTGTGAGTCGTGACCAAGTTGAGTTGCAGCCCTCCGCCATCGACAATCGACTCCAGTGCACTCGCTATGGCCCGAGGTAATAATGGCCGACGTTTTTCTAGACTAGAATGGAATGAAGAGCTTCATGTACCCCAGGGTACACAGTCGTGGCTAAGTCGTGTTGCCGCCCTCCGCCATCGACAATCGACTCACAGTGCACTCGCTATGGCCCGAGGTAATAATGACCGACGTTTTTTCTAGACTAAGATAGAATAAAGAGCTTCATGTACCCCAAAGTGTAGCCGTGACCAAGTTGAGTTGCCGCCCTCCGCCATCGACAATCGGCTCACAGTGCACTCGCTATGGCCCGAGGTAATAATGACCGACGTTCTTCTAGACTAAGATAGATTAAAGAGATTCATGTACCCCAACGTGTAGTCGTAACCAAGTTGAGTTGTCGCCCTCCGCCATCAACAATCGACTTACCGTGCACTCGCTATGGCCCGAGGTAATAATGGCCGTCGCTTTTCTAGACTAGAATGCAATGAAGAGCTTCATGTACCCCAACGTGTAGTCGTGACCAAGTTGAGTTGCCGCCCTCCGCCATCGACAATAACACTAGTGACCATCGTTTTCGACAACCTTTGTATACACTCTCATGGAATGAAGAGCTTGGTATCCCTGAGCGTGTACACTCATGACGTAAATCGTAAACGATCAAAGGCCCTACCGCGAACCACGAACGAAGTGTTGCCCGTCTCTCGCACTTGTGAATTTGTACGTAAGTGTGATAGAGGCAACACTCCGTTCGTGGTTCGCGGTAGGGCCTGTAGCCATTCCCCGCATGATCACCACCTGGTGACTGACAGACAGGACAAAACGTATAGGTAGGACGAACGTGCAGCAAAGGAAGGAAACCCCTTTACCTTAATTTTTTCACTATAATGCTTGGATTTATATTATAAATAAAAAAAATAAAAAATATTTCTTTTATTGGATAAATATTTCTGTCCTTACTAAATTGAGACAGAAACGCAAACTGACGTTATATAGAAAATTTTTCTTGTGTCGTTTTTGAATAGATATTACAATATTGTATCGACGAAGTGTCTGTGCACGTGCGATCATGTCGAGCAGTCGTAAATTACATTTAAAAAAGATAGACAATTACACGTCTAATTGGGAAACTCTGGTCCCAATGCGCGTTAATGGCTTGGGGTGTGTGGCACGCTATCGTGACTTCATACATCTATTTGGGTCACCCATATGACGTCATGATGGTTTTAAATATAGCGCTTAAGTACAAGTTATAAATAATTGCCACTATCACACTAATCATGAATAAGTTATGCACATTCGCACAGGTAACTTGGTTATTTAACTCATCTTTTTTCATCAGGTTCTAACAAGTCATTATATCATTAATGTCGTAATTTGTATAAAAACAAACCGTGCCTGTTTCATTGAGACTAGAGCATGGACGGATGTCGGTAGTAGATCTAATAATCTCAATGAAACGATTGTTTGATTTTGATTAGGCGTTCAGATAACAATTCTGTGACATAAGTATGTTTGGGACTTATAGTCTTATTACATTGCATTACATCATCAGTCGATCTCAGTCCACAGCTGGACTTGGCCTCTCCTATATACGTATAGACGCATTAGGAGGTAAATGCCTATAATCGCCATGCTGGGCAAGCGGATTGGCGATCGCAGTAATTTATTCACTGTTATGACGCTGCTGCCCATCATCAATCTTCTATCAAACAATGGTCAGTGACACTTCAATCCCTTAGTTGGCTTTTGCGACGCCCGCGGGCAGAGTTGGGGTGGTGACAAATGTATTCTTACTGCCGTCACCACGCGGCGAGACTTATAAGCCTCAAATAAATCCAATACTTATCATGGCGACGTACTTATAGTTGTGCATTTTGTTTACAGATCGACAGGATATCGACGGAACAGATCCAGGCCGCTTTCGAAGGCGTTGGCGGAGGCATTGGATGGCAGTTATTCGCTGAGGAGGGCGACATGAGAATGTACAGAAGGTGTGTAATTTCAATCCTAATTACAACAATACTTACAATATTTAAAACATTTACCCCCTTATTTATAAGCCGCTAAGTATTATACCTTTCACTCTTGAGGACATATTGATAAGACCGAAAGGGACAAACAATACTTAGCGGCTTCCTAAGTTAGCAGACGTGGAATATGGGGGTTATTCGTAACCACACAAGAAATAAATATAAAAAAAAAAACAAATCCGACTCACAAAATGGACGACACTCAGCATGGCCATACGGCCAGCGCTGGTTTTCCGTGGGATACTTCCTGTCACGTTTACCGACGACGCTAATGACATTTTGTTCTTACATTCAGGATCAATTTATTTTATTAATAGGAAATACTTACACTATTCATAAAAGTGTTGAGTGTTCTTTTACTCTCTGGTTTGATTTGTTTCCGTTGTTTGGTGAATGGTTTTCTTAGGTTATTGATTTTAATGCTAACATATACTTAATAACAGTCCAAAGCAAAATTCCAGGTAAGACAAACCAATTAAACACTTCCGACAACTACTTAAAAAATATCAATGAACGAAAAGTTCGGTACTTTTGGTAGGTACTAATCACAAGTTAGGTATCATTATCGTACTGAACTAAATTGCTTGACCTGACCGGCTTATACTGTGTTTGTCTAGTCCATCTAGTTCGAAGCTTACTTATACGAACTTTAGGTTTACTCGGAACTCGCGCCCCTAGCGATGTGTTGTCATCAAGGTGTTATGTTATATTATTTAGGTGACTGACATACTATACAGGGTGTAATCGTTAAGTTTGGCCAGGCCATAATTCCGTAAATATAACATATATCAGAAAACTTCTAACTGATATCTAAAGTACGTTACCCAACAAGTAAAATTACATTAATAACTTTTTCTAAATAGATGAAGTAATATTAAAAATACTAACTTAAAACGCTCCCATACATTTAGTATGACGACTTACAGCCTTAAAGAAAGTCGGGTGTCCTAAGATATAAAACTGTTAGAGATTCGTTATTTGTACGAATACACTGTAATAAAATAATAATACTACCGTTTATGAAATAAGTAATCTAACATTTATGCTTAAATAAAAAAATATTCGTATTAAACTACTCTGAATGATCGGTTACGTACTAAATGTATGGAAGGGTTTGAAGTTAATATTTGAGATATTTCTGATTAAATTTCAAAAAGTTATTAGCGTAATTTTACTCGTTGGGTAACGTACAGTTACCAGCTGACTGTACTTTCGATATTAGTTGGAAGTTTTCTGATATCTGTCATATTTACGGAATTATGGTCTGGCCACACTTAACGATTATACCCTGTATGCGACTAGGTACAGTCACCACATGGGAATGTTGAGCCACTTGGCAATGGATGCAATTTGGTCGTGTAATATGGGTTCGGTATTTTTCGTTAGTAGGCACGATCGCGACATGACCGATGTTTCCCGATGATACGTCAGTCAAATACGAATCTTTGTTGCGTCAAAATGTGTGTCAAAACTAGTTGAAATAATAAAAATTTCTTCGTCTACGAGAATTAAGGATTAGTCATCGGCCATTAGTAGACGCTAGATGTCGTTGTTCCTAGAGGAAACTGGATAACGACAGTTCTTCATAGATTTGTTTAAAACCGTTTAGTAATTTATTCGTATTTGCTTCAAATCGGTAGCCATGATTTATCTGATATTAATAGGCGAGGTATTTTTTCCATTCATATTTATAGTATAAATAGGCATGTTATCGAGCAATTTTAAATTATTTTTTTCATTGACAGAGACAAATGCTATTGCTGTCTTTATTATCATTCGTTACAGCTCAGTTGACGTTAGTTGAAAACTTATGTAATGTAACCTTTGTAGAAATATGGTAGTTAACCTTTGACAATCTACCCATAATCCTATAATCTGTCAGTAGCCATAAAAATGTATAATAGAAACTTGATAGTTTCTGACTGAAATTCTAACTTTGAAAAAATACCTGTCAGTGACAGGCGTTAAAAGGAAAGTGAACGAAATTACCATCAGGGCTCTGAAGTTAGATTGACGTCTTCAGGTCTAAAGCGGATGTTATAACGTAACTATAGTAACGTCAGCTTCCGGAAAAATAGCGAACAATCATTGGTTAAACATTTTTGTTATTACGTAACCATGGTAATGACACCTTCTGAAGAATACGCGAGCGGTCATTGGCTAACCGTAGCAACGACCGCCCCATTGGTCAGCAGAGTTCGGCCGAAGTCGTGATACCAGCCTCATAAGAGTTCGGAACCCGATTTGTATTATTCGACCAAGTTGCGAACAGTGGCAAGTGGCTCAACAATCCCGTGTGGTGACTGTACCTTGTCACTTGTCGTACCTTATTGCTGAAGTTGCAATTGCAATTTTGGTCGTTTATTTGAATACACGGGAATAACTTTGTTCGAAAAACCTATTCTTAATCTGAAAACCTACGAACAAATAAAACATGAAAGCAGCACGCCATACTAAATTGCCTTTCAAAAACGGTTACTGAATTTTACTTGAGAAGTGTCAATGCATCACGGTAATTAATTTCAATATCAACCTATAATAACTTAAACCGCCATTTAAAAATAATTGTGGTTGGTCCATCAAAGTTTTGATATGCTATATTCTACAGGGTGTAAGTCTAATACGGGCGAAGCTCTTAACTGGCGTTAGTTTACGATATAATAAGTACATTCAAATAACTTTTTCTTAAAATTAGAGCAACAAAATTTTCCATACAAAATAATTCGGCGCGCAATGTACAGCAACATACGCGAGTTCAGCACTCGTTGACAGCTGATTTCAAAAGCAGATGACATAACTGCCATGTCAACAAAAACAAATGTTCGTACCTACATTGCTGCTCCGATAATCTTAAAAAAAATTCTGTTGGGTCATAATTAAGAGTAACTGTAAATAACCTTGTAATCCATGATTACACTAATGAATCCCATGCCTGGTTTAATTGATCGCCCGTATTAGATTTACACACTGTATAAACATTTGTCAAAGATGTTGCGCCGAAACATGCGCGGTGTTAAAAAAAGCGCTATGTCCTGCTCCTCTTCCCTCGGATCCCCGCAAGGTGTTGACGTGTTTGCCTTTCCGCGCTAATTATTTTTGCAATAATTTATAATTTTAAATTCAAATTTATACGCGCAATATAATAGGAGCGCATAACCTATCAGCGGTGTGATTTGCTGTAGCGCGCTGGGACTCTAATACAACTCACCGCGCTGTATCTACTACGCCCGCACGGCTGCATGTGTGAGTACCTACGTCACCCTATGCACTGCATAAGCTACGAGTATCTGCTACGCCAATTGCTACGCCGGTTTGTAGTCGCTAACCAACTACTACATTCTGCTGCTCTCCTGGTATACCTGGCTACGGAAAGGCGATGACAGCGCATGTGGATTATATTATTAGTCTGCGTATCGTTACTGTGTAGACGTCATCGCATCTGCTACACTCATCTGCTACGCCGGGTGCTACGAACTGAACTGTTGCATTAAGGCCATATTCTTTGACCTCTCAACGCTAGTTTTAAGAGTCATCCAGCCTCCGCTAATACCCGTGACAGTCGCCGTCAATGATGACGTGATACTGTAATACTCATAGTGAAAATATTTACAGTACTACAACCAATGATATATAAGTAAAGATACGTTATACTCTAACAAAATGAGCGAAATAAATACTTCACATCATACACCTACAATCTATTGACAGTTGACATACACCTATCTTCATACTTCAAAATGCGTAAAAGAGATGGCAAAATACATATACTCGTATTTAATAATAAATAAAAAAGAGACAACTAGCATTTCACAACCGCGCGTGCATTATTTTATTGATAAACATTGTTTTGTCTTTGTTACTCTCGATCTTAAACAGCATAAGCTTGTCTTTTTCTCCAAGTCAGTAAAAACGTCAAAATGGCGTCCTATTTATTTTCAATAAATAATAAAATTGAAAAAAATATGTAATTCAGTTTAATTGCGCATGATGTGTGATGCTAAGGGCATTTTTGCATTTTATTTTGTGGTTTTCACTATTGTATAACATAAAATGACATTTTAGGGCGCAGTTCATGTGATTTGCGAGAACTCGGCAATGGTACACACCTCTCGGTGGTCTGGGTAGGACTAAGAACGATTGTTAGAATTATCGCAATCTGAGCGCTTCAATTTTAGAGCCGGTATAACATATCTTTACTTATTATATCATTGACTACAACTATGTGACTAGTGTGAATCGAAACGACATAGTGTAACATAATAATAATATAAGTGATTAATTTATAATCTGGCAAGCTCTAGCAAGCCATGTGTAAAGTAGACGGGAAATTTAGAAAATACACGGATGCGAGACTATCCCTTTAATATTTAATACGAAACTCGTTATAGATCCGTGGTCCTATAATGCGTATCAGGCGTACAATTTCATAAAAAATGATGCAAACATGCTGATTTTCAAAATTTTTGATATTAGGACTGTCCACGAAAAAAGTATATAATTATACATGATGATCAGGGGTCGAACTAATCATGCAGATGACTCAAAAATAACGTACCTAATTTTGCATTATAGGATGCTTTTATTTAAGCTTCCGTGCTGCATATTTCACAAAGTAATATAATAATCGCGAGTAAATCCATTACATTTATACAGGATGAAAGATGTATTGATTGTATTTTGTAGTTACACCCAGGGTATACTTGCTGCTATCATAAAATTTGTGAGGCCTATATTAAAGGGTGTATCATATATTATAAATACGACTTTACTTTTTTAATTTTTATGTTATATATTAATTAACCATATTTTTTTTATATTACATGTTTATATAAAAATATACATGTGTCTAATTACTGCTTTAATAAGGTACACATGTCATCCTAGAAACTCGACGTAAACCATCTGGATTAGACACAACTAACCCAATCCAAAATCCTGATCTCCTGAGTAATAAAAAAATATTTCGGACAAGTATTTATTACAAGAAGATTTACGTTTTGCGAAAAAGACGACATCACACACAAAAAAATCGTACTTTGAAAGACACGCTTTCATGTGCTTCGTAATGTCAAACATTTAGATATTGCCATAGGTCTTATATTGCCCAAAAAAATGACCTGAATTTGTGAAAGGATACTTTAAAGAGAATATGGTACGTAGCTTACGTGTATTTTGACTTTGACATCTAATATAACTGTCATGGAGAATTTATATCTACCTGTTCTAACTATGGATCAAGCCCATGGTGTTTCATTAAGGATTTTATGTATGGCTGATTCTTATAGCTGCTTCGCTGTTCTCGCACGCATAATAAAGTGAAGGGCATCTAAAACGTTGTGTAAAAATTCGATTTTATGTAAAACATAAAATCCACCACATTTTATTTGTGTATGCCTGATTAGGGAATCATGAAGACTCCGTTTAGATAATATACTCGGGTAGCATCTTGACCTATTGCTTCTTAAAATAGTACCATGGAGTCGCTGAAATAGTATTACATTCAGCTGTATAGGTTTGTCCTAAATACGTTTGATAGGCAATATTTTAAGCACGATAAAGCCCCTAAAAGAAACAATTTGGAAAGTAGCCATACATTACATACACTCAGAACATAGAAACGCAAAATAATACATATTTCAAAAGTTAGACCAGGTTAAACTTGTATTTATAATAAACGATGCAGTCTTTAATACTATTTGCGTTTTCTTTGGCTCTATATTTCTGATATATTATGTTATCTCCAAAATGCATTTGAATGTTGGTTCTATGTTTAGTATGTTTTGATCAAAGCACGTACATGTTTTTGTCACGTATCTCCAAAAAGGGTAAATTATAACAATATTCTTGTAAATTCGACATTCAATTGTGTATTTTAAAACATTAGTAAAAGAACGGCATTATGTACTCAACTTACTTATTTCAAATGACGTTTTAGTAAAAATAGTAATAGTAAAAATATTTTTTGAAAACATTCTATAGGTGATTTAACGTCATCCACATTATTAGTGCGATCACTGTACATGGTCAAGTTTATCTGTGTTATTATACAGGGTTACTTTTTCACCGTTACAATAAATATGTACCATATCATTGGTAATTGGTATAGATAATAGATCACATTTATCAAGCAAATTTTATTTTTTTTTAATTTTTATTTGTTTACCCTTCATGCAAATGTAACATAGTGGGTGCCATTCCCTATAGCAACTTTAGTCATTCGTATATTTTTCCATTCAATTTTTTATGAAAAGCTTATTTCTCAGTACAGATTGTGCATTTTTACGCGCTTGTGCGAGAAGTGGTTCATTTTACGTCAGGTCGAAATCTTCGGAGGGCCATATGTACTGAAAAACGTCGTACGATACACGTGCGGAAACGAAATTCGTAACTCGTGTCGATTTAAAGCACTCCCTTCGGTCGTGCTTTAATTTATCTCCACTCCTTTATCACTCAATTTTTTTCGCACTTTAATCGAAATGTACTATTTCTCGGTATGTTTCGTAACAATTCGCATTATTTTCCATATTTTTTTTAATTGATAGTATATTATTAGTAGTATTTTATTGATACTCATGTCTGCCTGCGACCACGGGTGTAACGTCAGGATATAATTAAACGTAAATTTACGCGATTAGGACCCGTTTGTATTTAAAATATGAGTGATAGTCGTGAAAGTTTAAATCAATATAGTGCGACTGCTTGCAAAACATTTCATAAAATAATTCGAATTCCAAAATAAATTGCGATTTTAAAATTTTATTGGATGATAACGAACTATTAAGGATATGAAATCCTATTTTTAATAGATACGAGTAGGTACCATTCTTAATTATTTCACTATTTTCGTCATGTCAAAATGTGTCATGGTCTTATCACCAGTAGTCATCCTACTGTTTTTATCTATACTGTGTAATATGTTTGTTATTGTTTTGGTTTAATATATTTTGAATAACATAATTCTAATAATTTAGTCACTCACCACTTATGTTTATTCAGTCTCCGAAGCCCCAGTGATGATAACATTTTTTTATGTGTTATCACACCAATCTTAAAGATAGTTTGGTTGACGACAGCGGTGCGCAAAATTGACGTACGTCCTCCCTCCAACAGGTCCCGATTGGGACTGAAAGATGACAGCAGGAGCGATCCGGGAGAATAATTTCACATATTTTGTAAGATGAAATATAATTCTTACAATATTAATGATTTCTTCTTGTTAATCGTTGACACAGACTTTGACGTTTCTTCTGATATATATTTTTCTTGGTAAAGTTATGTAGTTTCTTAGCAAAATGAGTTTTCATGCAGAGTTTAGACCTATGTTTGGGATCGTTTTTTATAGGGCGAAGTTTGTTTAAATACTTAATACTAATCAATGCGCGATAGATCAAGTTCTCAAATGTAACATAATATAAGTTTTACTTCATAAGGAAGTAGTATTATTGAGAAAACTGAAAAATATAAACGGGAATTCTACGCTTACCTCGCCTTAACTGCTGCGGTGTTGTGAGTAACGAATATGGCGTCTAAGGTAACAATATTTAGAGCCGATAGTTCGGAGATGATCTGCAATGCGTGCCATGAGGAGTTTGCCGTTGGCCAAGAGTATATCCAGTGTATGGTAACTACGTGTGGCCTACTATATCATCATAAATGCAACAATAGGACACTTACAGCGGAAGAAAAAGACACGTGGGTGTGCCCTGTGTGTTGCGCAACACTTAAAAAGGGCGGTCGTAATTGTGATACCCCAGTCGGGACACCGATAACCCTTAAGAATATTGCATGCAGAAGTAAAAATATGGATGAAGCGCTACACTTGACCCCGCCACCCGCTGCAATCGGCTCGACTTTATTGACGCAAGAACTACAGCAGGCTCGAGATCAAATGGCCACGCTCTCTCAACTGCTAGCTGATGCTATGGCTACTATTGCGAATTACCAGGCTGCGCTGGCGGTAAGTGCTGGGAAGTTTGAGGAGGTCTATGAGCGTTTAGCAAGTCTAGAAACGGCGTCAGCGCGGCCCTGTAAGTGTTGCGATGTTTGTCTGTCGTCATCTGATACAAAAACCGTTACAACTAAGTCAAACCCTAGGAGAAAGCGCAAAAAATCCGCTGTGAAACGAACACCGGTTGGTGAGCCTGAGCCTGAGGCAGGTAGAGCATCATCACTGAAGCTAGTAACACAGGATGGTTCCTTGCCTCAAGTGTTGCCTGGTGGGTCGTTAAATGATCACGGCGCGTGCAAAGCGTCGTCCGAGGATGATACTAACTCTTCCGGAGCACCTTCTGTCTCAAACGATTTATTGAACTTGGAGCAGGCTGAAAACGTCAACGATGGAGAGGAAGCTGCAACTGAGGAGTTTCAGGAGGTTTGTAACCGGAAGAGGCGTTTTACCTCAGTGCGCGGCACTGCAGGTCCTGATGTGAACCCCCTAAAGGCTGTGGAGCAACGCAGATTCATTCATTTGTGGAACATGGTCTCGGGAGCTGATGATGTACGTGCGTATCTGCAAACATTGAGCCCGGAATCCGCCTTCACAGTTGAAGAGCTCAAGCCGAAAGGAGAATATAAATCTTTTAAAATAGGTGCTCCTGCGAAAGTGTACGATGTTTGCTTAACTGCTAGTAACTGGCCTGACAATGCTAGGGTGAAGGCTTGGTTATTTCGCAGATCACAAAATATCAGGAAATCAGTACAGAAGTAAAGAAAGCCCTCAAGTCATACCAAAGCAGATTCTGAATGTTGTGTACCAAAATGTTAGAGGCCTCAAAACGAAACTGAACTTTTTTAGGCTCAACATGTTGGCTCTGGACTGCGACATTGTGGCTGTGACTGAATCCTTTCTCACTGGTGGTATTGAAGATTCGGAGCTCTCATGTGGGGGTTGGAGTCTAATGCGTCGAGACCGAGCCACCGGCTCGCGTGGAGGTGGAGTGTTGGTCGCTGCTCGCCCTGGGCTAGACTTACGGCGGAGGCCGGAGCTGGAAACGCGAAGCGGAGAAGATTTGTGGACCTCTTTTGCTCTGGGCGACGTGGCCTGTCATGTCTGTGTGGTGTACATTCCTCCAAGTGCCTCTGACGATATTTATATGTGTTGGTTCCAAAAAGTGGAACAAGTGCTAGAATCACTGAATGGTGTAATCCTTATAGTAGGCGATCTGAATTTGAACCCCTTATATACATCACAAAATGTATTATGTTATTACAGTTATTTTTTAGCTATGTGCGGTTTATGTGATAAGAATGAGGTGACGAATGCTCGTGGGGGGATGCTAGATGTGGTACTGGTGTCAGAGAGTATCCGTGGAGTCAGCGTCTCCGAAATTGGAGGAGGAGGTTTGGTGCCTCGGCGTGATACATACCACCCACCTTTGGATATCTTACTACCTATCGTAAGTGTAGCACGTCCCTCTTCGGCTACAATTGATCCTAGCAATGTGGATTCGCGACAAGACTGGAACTTTGCAAAAGGTGACTACATGCTTCTTTATGAATTGTTTTCCAAAGAGAGATGGCTGGAAGTTTTTTCTGCCGAAGATGTCAATGTTGCAGTTGAATTGTTTTATAATCGAATTTACAAAATCTTCGATGAGTGCATTCCCAGGAAGATTCGATCGAAGTCTGCTAAAAGGAGTTTTCCAGTTTGGTTTACAGCCGATATAATTGCGGAAATTGCTTTCAAGGCTGGACTTCATCAGAAGTGGAAAGCTACAAAGTGCCCAAAAGTATACGGACAGTTTGCTCTGCTTAGGACGAACATTAAAAACAGAATATCTCTTGCCTATGACAGTTACTTAGATAGGATCCAAAGTAGAGTCAAGAGTGATCCACGCTGCTTTTGGCAGCACGTAGATAGTCTTAGGTCGAAGGGTGGGTTTGTGTCCGAGGTATCGTTTGATGGGAAACAGTTTTCTGGTGTTGAAGCTGCTGTAGCCTTTTCTAGATATTTTTCCAGTGTCTTTTTACCAGACGTTCCGGATCTTGATTTGAGTTTGGTTAATAGAGAGAAACAAAAAGCTGTCGTCCATTGCATCAATATACACAAAATCTCTATGCAAGAAGTTGAAGCTGCTGTAAAGCGACTGAAACCCAGCAGTTCCATTGGGCCTGACACTTTGCCTGCTTACATTGTTAAAGGCTGTGCGGAGCAGTTGAAGTTCCCAATACTCTTCCTTCTGAACCTTTCCCTTTCAACTGGAATTTACCCACATCCCTGGAAGGTCACTAGGGTAAGGCCTATACCTAAATGTAAGGATAATTCCAAAGTGGAAAATTACAGGCCAATTGCTATTCTCTCCACTTTAGCAAAATTGTTTGAGTCCATATTGCATCGTAATATATCTGCACAAGTTCAGCCATTTCTTTGTGAGTCCCAGCATGGTTTCAGAGCTGGTCGCTCTGTTGATACAAATCTTTTAATCCTGACTGACGCCATCTCGGAGGGTTTAGACAGCGGCATCCAGGTCGACGTCGTCTATTTTGACTTTCAGAAAGCCTTCGATCGCGTGGATAATGACATCCTATTGAATAAACTTGACGATATTGGCTTTTCTCCTAAGTTGCTCACTTTGTTTGCTAGTTATCTACGCGATCGGCAGCAATATGTTAGACATGGTTGCTTCGTTTCGGATCCATATCACACCCGTTCGGGCGTCAGTCAGGGCTCCATTTTGGGACCTCTCTTGTTTAGCCTTATGGTCAATGACCTAGAATCTGTGGTCTGTAAAGCTAAATGTCTTTTGTACGCTGATGACCTCAAGCTTATTTATGGTGTGAAAGATGCTGCTGATTGCATATCCTTACAGAAGGATATTAACTCCGTGGTAAAGTGGAGTATCGATAACAAGCTGTCGTTCAATACATCGAAGTGTTGTGTTTGTACGTTTGGGCGAAGTTCCGCTCCTATACATGCGCAGTATTTTTTGGGCAACGATGTTATTAGTCGTGTTTTCTCGGTGAAGGATCTAGGTGTCGTTTTTGACACACGTCTTACGTTCCACGAGCACATTCGTGCTCTTGCTAGTAGCTGCTACCAGAGGCTGGTAGCAGCTACTAGCAAGCGTGCTCCGTAATTGTAAGGACTTTCATGAATCCGGTGTAATAAGGCTCCTCTTTAATTCCTTGGTGCGAAGTAAGTTAGAGGCGTCTTCCCTTATTTGGAATCCATATGAATCTACATATGTGCTACTCCTGGAAAAAATACAGAAGGCGTTTCTTAGGTTCCTGTATAAGAAAAGGTTCGGATATTACCCTTATTTATATCCCACTAAATTCTTGCTCGGTTGCCTAGGATTCACTTCCTTAGAAGTGAGGCGTAATAACAACCTCCTCATCACTGTATGCCGATTTTTACGCGGGGAGTCCGATATTATCCAACTAGTGGATGGTGTAGTGCGCCTGAGTGTTCCGGACGTGCCCCGCATGGCGCTGCGGCCGCGTGCGCGCGCCCTGCTGGCGGTGCCCGCGGCGCGCACCGTGTCGCGCCGGAGTGCGCCAATACCAAGGGCTCTCTCGCTACTTAATACTCTCTTGACATCCGTGCCTGAATGTGATTTGTTTGCGTGGAGATGGGTAGATGTGTGTCGAGAGTGTTTAAGGTTTTGTGAGATGATGGACAATAGGCAAACTACTGTACGCTAATAAAATGTAAAACTGTAAATTCATATTTGTGTGTGTTGTTGTCCAATCTAATATGTTTTAGACACTTTAATTATTGTTATTATATAAGTAATCTGGTTTCTCGGTGTATTGGTTCGCTGTAATGCCGATGTAAACTAATTGAATAATAAAAAAAAAATAAAAATAAAATCTTGGCACAATTGAACAATTGTTTTTGGGGCTGGCGTTAGACGTCCATGTTATATATGATCGCAGCTAAAAACGAAGTCATATAATCAAAGTTCTCTGTCTAAGTCAGAATGAATACTGCGAAATCGATCTGGACTTGGGCAGTAGTTTATAAACAGGCGAAGATTTATCGCAAGCTTGGCTTGTTTATTGTACGGGATAAAAATGGACGGTGTTGTAACTGGCTGACGCACTTTTAATTGTTTTATGCTTTACATTTGGCTACTATCAAAACGTAAATGGTTCAAAAGGTATAAGGGTGAATCAACTTTTTTCTGTCTGTTATTGTCATGGTTACGGTCGCCTGAGTCACGCTGGTTTTATGCAAAATGATGCGACTTAATTTATGCAAACATGCATATAGTCCATGTTTGTAGATGGCCCATCAAGGAAAGGGTTTATTAACACCAGAAAAATGCATGTTTGCATAATTTAAGTTTAAGGGTCCATTCAGTGAAAACATTCCGCCATTGGGTCATAATTATGATATTGATAATCCACTTCATACATGAATACCGAGCAAAACCCCTCTCGTATGTGAAAAAGAGGCTTGATGATAATGCCATTATGTCATTTAATATTGAGTTCTACCTTATGCAAATTATCTCAGTATAATAAACGGAAAATGATCTTGTGGTATAACCATAATTAGCATAGATAAAGTGAACATACTTAAACCGATCTATTGTTATGTAAATATGTCTGTTATCTTGAAGTAATTACTGTAGGCACAATACTACTTTGTCCCTGGATAGTTGTGTTACAAACGATTTACTTGCGACAAATATCACGTGCTGTTTACGCGCCGGGTTGGAGGTAAAACTTGTTTACTTCAACAACATTGTATGTATACAATAGAGAAACATAGGTATCTATAGATGTCGTGCAGCTAGAATACCCCTGCTGCCACATATTCCGTACAACAGCAGAAAACAAAATGAAAAAAAAAAAAAAACTTGGATTTGTTTTATAATCGCGCATATTCAGAACTCAATCTTGGTCATACATTTTCATTTCAAATTATTGATATTTATTAGTATCTGTTTATATTCTATTACCTTATGGAATATTCTACTTTAATCGGATCTATAATTCTAATTCATTTTTTTGTTTCAGAGAGGTGGAGGTAGACGGAATGGTGATGGATCCCCTGAAGGCAATGCACAAAGTCCGCGGAGTATCGGCGCGCGAGATGTGCCATTATTTCTTCAACCCCCGCTACCGGTATGAGTGGGAAAGTAAGTTGATGATTTATTTTGTATTGGTTCCGTGTGGTGAGGGCAGTAAGAGCACATTTGTCACCACCTCTAAGGGATTGAAGTGTCATTGACCATCCTATTGATGACGGGCAGCAGCGTCATCGTAGTGGAAAGTTAGACACATTACTGCGATCGCCAATCCGCTTACCCAGCGTGGCGATTGTGTACCTCTTAATGCGTCTATACGCATAGTTAATAGGAGAGGCCTACGTCCAGCAGTGGACTGAGATAGGCTGATGATGTTTATTAGGGCCTGTGTCATCATCCCCGAATGAAATGCGTATGCATTTCTCTGACATATGTCAGAGATGCGTATGCATTTCTCTGACATATGTCATATGTCTGACATATGTCAGAGAAATGTTAGCTCTCCTTCTCATTTATATTCCCGGGGAAAAGGATATTCATAATTTTATCGCACGGATATATTTATCCGGAAATTGTGAACTGTATTATGTTGTAGTTAAAACGTTCGACCAATGGCACGGGATTTTATTAACATATCGTATCCCTAATGTCAGCGGTTTTTATGAAGCGGCGTGGTTGCACCTTAAAATCGCTGCGACATTTTAATAGAGTTATTAAACCTATGAAATTCTTTGTTATATCTTGTAGCTGATTTTTGATGAAACTAGATGGCGTTGTACAGCTCCATTATTAAGAAACGCTCGTATTCATGACAACCAGTGACCGCATAATGCACGAAACCGTGAATACATGAGGGAATAGGTGACCGAGCCGAATTCAATGCACGTACAACAATTACAGGAGTCCGCTGGATGCGGGTGGCGCAGGACCGGTCATTGTGGCAATCTTTGGGAGAGGCCTATGTTCAGCAGTGGACGTCTTTCGGCTGATATGATGATGATGACAACAATTACAATTAACCAGTACTCTTTGCTGATATCATTATTATGAAGGCGTGCTTTCAATTAGCTCGCTTTGCTACATCATGTCCTATACTCGGGCCCGAAATACTCCTGAGCAGACATACGTGTTTACATAAAGGCGCATTCAGACCAAACGAGCATTCGCTATTCTACCCCCCACTCTACGAAATCAACGAATCACGTTTCGTGTAACGATCGAATTTCGTAGAGTAGGGGGTTAGAATAGCGAATGCTCGTTTGGTCTGAATGCACCTATGAAGCTTGTTTTCATGATAAAGGATCTCGGTACGTGGTTCGGTAATCAGCTTACTTACAAAACTAATATCGTAAAGACTTGTGATTCCGAGTGGAAATATTTAGGGCTACTATGGACAGTTGTAGGCATGGAATAAAATAAAATAAAAAGCTATTCTCAAAACACGCACTTAATTTGCAAAGGCGTTAAAAATACATTTGATGCAAAGCGTTTTATAGACCTGGAATGTCACTTTATCATTGACATTTTAATGTCATGTCATTGTCTTAGTTTGTTTACATTTTTGGTATCAGATTCGAATTAAGAGATTAATAAAGTACACGGGAACCTTCAAAAAGTGCAATTTTAACCCTTAAATGCATAGTGATGTATATATGCATCATCTATTCTCGACTCTATTGACAACCCGTCAGAATTCAAATTTGAATAAATCTTTGTCAAGGTCATGCATTTAAGGGTTAATAATCAAAGTAATGAAACACTCTTATTTGCATTAATTAATACCGATTATCATTACTTTTGGATCGCTCCTCGTATACTTTTAAATCAGATTGTGTTACCAAGATTGTACCGATTATCATTACTTTTGCATCGCTCCTCGTATACTTTTAAATGTAGCTTAGATTGAGTTGCCAAGATTGTTTGTTTATTTTTCCAGCTACCCTAGAAAACATGAACATAGTGGAAGAGATCTCATCAGACGCGATGGTGTTCCACCAGACGTTCAAGCGCATCTGGCCGGTGTCGCAGCGGGACGCGCTATTCTGGTCGCACGTGCGCGCCTCAGACGGGGACACTTACGCCGTCACCAACCACTCCACCACCAGCCCTCACTACCCGGTGAGTGCACTAACATGAACATGGTGTAAGAGATCTCATCAGACGCGATGGTGTTCCACCAGAAGTCATCTGTTGATCACATCTGGGGGCATCCGGGGACACATACGCCGTGATCAACCATTCCACCACCAGCCTTCACTACCCGGTGAGTGCACTCACATGAACATGGTGGAAGAGATCTCATCAGACGCGATGGTGTTCCACCAGAAGTCATCTGATGATCACATCTGGGGGCATCCGGAGACACATACGCCGTGATCAACCACTCCACCACCAGCCTTCACTACCCGGTGAGTTCACTGACATGAACATGATGGAAGAGATCTCATCAGACGCGATGGTGTTACACCAGAAGTCATCTGATGATCACATCTGGGGGCATCCGGGGACACATACGCCGTCATCAACCACCACTCTACCACCAGCCCTCACTACCCGGTGAGTTCACTGACATGAACATGGGGGAAGAGATCTCATCAGACGCGATGGTGTTCCACCAGAAGTCATCTGATGATCACATCTGGGGGCATCCGGGGACACATACGCCGTCATCAACCACCACTCTACCACCAGCCCTCACTACCCGGTGAGTTCACTGACATGAACATGGTGGAAGAGATCTCATCAGACGCGATGGTGTTCCACCAGAAGTCATCTGATGATCACATCTGGGGGCATCCGGGGACACATACGCCGTCATCAACCACCACTCTACCACCAGCCCTCACTACCCGGTGAGTTCACTGACATGAACATGGTGGAAGAGATCTCATCAGACGCGATGGTGTTCCACCAGAAGTCATCTGATGATCACATCTGGGGGCATCCGGGGACACTTACGCCGTCACCAACCACTCCACCACCAACCCTCACTACCCGGTGAGTTCACTCACATGAACATGGTGGAAGAGATCTCATCAGACGCGATGGTGTTCCACCAGAAGTCATCTGATGATCACATCTGGGGGCATCCGGGGACACTTACGCCGTCACCAACCACTCCACCACCAACCCTCACTACCCGGTGAGTTCACTCACATGAACATGGTGGAAGAGATCTCATCAGTCTCGCTGCGAACGCCGTGCGCTGCGTACGCGTGTCCTTGAATGCCGCTGCGCCGCGCCCGCGCTTATTATTGTTATTATTTCGTGTATTCTATAAACCATGGATTGCCAAAAATGCAAAAAAGTGCTAGCAAGAAAAGGGTCACATTTTCAGTGTCAGGGCCAGTGCCACGGAACTTTTCATCGAAGTTGTGTGAAAGGACTTGCGGCCGACCTTAAAAATGGGATAAATAGAATATACTGTAACAACTGTGAAGAAGACGAATCCGAAGAGGAGGCTATAGAAGATGACAACAAAAATTACTCTGCAATGCTGAAGGATATACAGAGGAAAGTGGGAGCCATTCCAGACTTATTAAGCCAACTAAAATCGATTACGCAGACCTTAAATCTACTATCCGACAAGTACGATACTCTAATAGCCGAACACGAGCAGTCAAAACAAAAAATTAATAAGCTCGAGAAGACAGTGGTAAATATAACCAACAAATGTGTATATCTGGAGAAACAGAACATGGTATTTGAGCATAAAATACAAGAATTTGAACAAGCTACTCGGAAGCATAATATTGAGATCGTGGGCATCGAGCAACTACCAGGTGAAAACGTAATGGACATTGTTACCACGATAGGCAAGAAGATCGACGTGTCCTGCACGGAGATAGAGTCGGCGAGACGCTCTCATCCACCGCGAGCCGGACCGAACGCGAAGCCGGCGCCCATCGTCGTCGCGTTCAAGAGTTCGGGCACCGCGGCGCGCGACCAGTGGCTCGCGCACCGCCGCCGCCTGGCTGACCTCTCGAGCGACGCGTTCACTGGCGGCGCCTCCACCTCCAGGGTCTACCTGAACGAAGACCTCAGCAAGGCCACCAGGGTGCTGTTGTGGAACGTGAAGAAGCAGTTGCACGGTGTCTTTAAATATATTTGGGTGGCGAACGGAAAGATCCTGGTGAAGAAAACCGACGGTGGAAATACCACCTGGGTGAGAACGGAGAATGAGTTAATCGAACTTAAAAAAACGAAGTAACTATTTATCATACCAAGATTACAATGTATATACAAACAGCAACACAGCTAGGTATACACTTCAGAAATTGGAAATATTGCATGAAAGAGAATCACACTTACAGTCACGTGTCAGTTACATAGGAATGTTGAGCCACTTGGCAAAGGATGCAATTTGGTCGTGTAATATTATGGGTTCGGTATTTTTCGTTAGTAGGCACGATCGCGACATTTCCGATGGTCCCCGATGATATGTCATCGAATCTTTGTTGCGTCAAAATTTCAGTATTTGTAAACTAGTTGACATAATAAAAATTCCTTCGTCTACGAAAATTAAGAATTAGCTATCGGCCATGATTAGACGCTAGATGTCGTTGTTCCTTGTGGAAACTGGATAACGACAGTTCTTCATAGATTTGTCTAAAACCGTTTAGTAATTTAATCACGGTTTCTTCAAATCGGATTTGGGCTTGTGCATAAATCACGCGAGGTCCTATAGGGGGGGAGGGGGTCCAAGAAAATATCACGAAAGATCACGGTAGGGGAGGGGGGGGGGGGTCCAAGGAGACCTCACGTGTATTTTTTTACGATGAACAAACTAAGAAATATTGTCAATTTCGGCTAGCGAACGTGAAAAGTTGAATGAAAAAAATACACGTGAGACTGCTAGGGGGGGGGGGGGGGGGGGCTAGCCAAGAAACTCACCAAACATCACCATGGGGGAGGGGGGGGTCAAAAAGTAGCCAAAAAACATCACATGATTTATGCATGAGCCCTTTCATGATTTATCTGACGAGGCAAGGTATTTTTAGGCGAGGTATTTTTCCAAATCAAGATATTTTTACAAATAGCCATGTTATCGGGCAATTTTAAATTATTTTTTTCATTGACAGAGACAAATGCTATTGCTGTCTTTATTATAATTCATCACATCTCTTAGTTGACGTTAGTTGAATACTTTACGTAAGCCAAATATACAAAATTTGAATTTGCCGCCTTTTCTTACTGCCAAGTTGGTTGGACCAAAATGTGGTTACACAGGAGACATTCATAACAGACCGGTTGAAGAAGGGAGAGTAATACACTCGTGATACACATACCCATTATGCATATCCTTGTAAGGCCCAATGTACAATGTACACTCCAATTCAATGAAATTTAAACCTTTTATAAACTTAATAAAGTCGCATTTACTTTGTTTGGTCGTTTTCTCAAACAAATGAAGTTCACCACTATTCCTTACAAGGCAAGGTTCAAAATAAGATTTAAAGAAAATAGTATGGTGGGCCTTACGAGGATATTTTTTCATTGACAGAGACAAATGCTATTGCTGTCTTTATTATAATTCATCACATCTCTTAGTTGACGTTAGTTGAATGCTTATGTAACCTTTGTGGAAATATGGTAGATAGACGTTTGACAGTCTACCTATAATCCTTTAATCTGTCAGTAGCCATACAAATGTTTAATAGAGACTTGATAGTTTCTGGCTGAAATTCTAACTTTGAAAAAATATCTGACAGTGACAGCCGTTGAAAGGAAAATGAACGAAAATTTCTACATAGCAGCTTAGCAGTCAAATTACCGGCTCTGAAGTTAGATTGACGTCTCCAGGACTAAAGCGGATGTTATATATTATAACGTAACTATAGTAACGTCAGCTTCCGGAAAATTCGTAATCAATCATTGGTTAAACGTTTTTGTTATTACGTAACCATGGTAATGTCACCTTCTGAAGAAACCGCGAGCGATCATTGGTTAACCGTAGCAATGCTCGCCCCATTGGTCAGCAGAGTTCGGCCGAAGTCGTGATACTAGTCTCCTAAGATTTCGGAACCCGATTTGTATTATTCGACCAAGTTGCGAACAGTGCGAACGATCAACATTCCCGTGTATTATTTAATTTGAAGTTGTCGTAATATAACTATATTTATCTCTTTCATTTTCTCTCTGCTCTGTCTTTAATGGTCCGTTAGGAGTGTTGCTGTTTGTACCTAGTAATTTAAATTCACAGCCATCAATAGTATAGATTGTATTGACAATCAGTCCATAGTCAGTTTTGTTTCTGTTGATAATTTAAGAGAGTTTACTAGCTCGCTTAGTGGAAATATAGATTTAAATTTAATCCATGTTAATATCCGTTCGATTAAAAAACATTTTAACGAATTATTAGTAGCATTAGACGGTCACTTGAGCTCTTTAGATGTGTTGGTAATTACAGAAGCAAATATAAATTATTCAGATTTGTCATTCTATAATATTGACGGCTTCAATTTAAATGTAATAACCCGCGAAGGAAGGCGGGGCGGCGGCGTGCTGGTGTACTCGCGCGCGGCGCTCGCGGCCACGCCCGAGCCAGCGCATTCACGGCGCTTCGCCTCGGCGGAGTGTGTTTCCATAACTATAGAATACAACCAAGAAATTGTTTACGTCATCTCTATTTACAGACCGCCAAAAATATTGAATCAAGATAAAAAAGTACAATTTATAACTGAATTACAATCTTTATTACATTCTTTACCTGACAATTCTAAAGTAGTTTTGTGTGGTGACATTAATTTCAATACCTTGGACATACACAATAATCACGTAATCGCATATGAAAGTGTATTATCTGAATTTGGTTTTATCAGCTGTATAAACGGCGTTACAAGAAGAGAAATACTAAATGGAACGCTTGTAGAATCTTGTTTGGATCATATATACATTAGAGGACTTAGTGATAACATTAATTCGGCTGTAATCAAACACAAAATTTCTGATCATTATTTTATCTCGGTAGCAGTAGTATGGAAACACACACCGTCTGGACGTACAGCGCCACCTGTCGGACAAACGCGGCGGCGCGGCGACCGCGCGGGGACGGTCGCGCCGAGCGCGCGCGTGCCCGCAGCGGCCGACTCGCGGCGCGTCCTTGACAACCGATTAGTTAGAGAAAAATTACTTGCTACTAACTTCGAGGAGCTGTTATCCATCGAATGCCCTAACGAAATGTACAATGCGTTCTGTAACCTGTTTATTAATATATATAATGATTGTTATAAGATTGTTAATGTAAGTAAAAAAAGAGATAATAAAGGGTGGATTAGTTATAAGCTAAAATGTATGCTAAAAGAGAGAGATAGACTATTTGAAATATGGAGCTACGAACCAAATAATATGTTAAAGCGTATTACATACACAAAATATAGAAACAAATGTTCTAAAATAATATCTAAGGCAAAAATTGATTATGATAAGAAGAGTATATTAGACTGTAATAATAATATTAAGAAAATATGGGACAAAGTCAATATTATGTTAGGAAACAATAAAAAGTCGTTAGATTCAGTGATACTTACTAATATGAAACAGGATGGTAGTATTAAGAATATATGCAATGGGTTTGCCGAAACGTTTTCTAGTGAAATAGATCTCATTAAACATAAGTGTAATGACAAATGGTTGGATAGGAAGGCATATGTAAAAGAGGCGGACGTGTGTATGCGATGGCAGCCGGTGAGTAGTGATAGCATGATGCGAATAATTAATAAAATGAGCGCTAAGAAGTCCCCCGGCTGCGATCTCATACGCATGCACGACTTGAAAGCAGTATCCGATAGAGTAAGTCCTGTCTTAGCTAAGTTAGTTAATATGTCAGTAAATAAGTCTTGTTTCCCTGATGTACTTAAACAGGCAATAATTCGTCCAATTCATAAAAAAGGTGACTATAAATCGTATACTAACTATAGGCCTATTGCAATATTATCTAGCGTAGACAAGGTAATTGAAAAGTGCATCGTTAATCAATTAGGAACATACTTACAGAAAAATAATATAATAAACAAGTGTCAACATGGTTTTCAAAAAGGCAAAAGTACAAGCACGTTACTATCAAACTTTACAGATGAAATTAATGGTTATTTAGCAGATAAAAAAATAGTAATAGCTGTATTTTTCGACTTCCGAAAGGCATTTGACACCCTCGAGACAAGTACACTTATCGATGCTATGAGGGAGTGCGGGGTGGGCCAGCCATTGAGCCAGTGGTTCAATGACTATCTCACCGCGCGCTCCTATCGCGTGAAGGTGGGGTCGACCCTGGGTGACGAGCGACAGGTGCGGTGCGGAGTGCCGCAGGGCTCGGGCTGCGGGCCGGTGTGCTACTTGCTGCACGTGAACAGCCTGTGCGGCGTGCTGCGGCACTGCTCGCCGCACATGTTCGCCGACGACCTGTGCGTGCTGCGCGCCGGCGCCGCCGCCGATCTCGCCGCCACCTGCCGCGAGGTGCAGCAGGATGTCGACGCCGTCGTCAAGTGGTCGCACGATAATGGCATTGTTCTAAACGCCGATAAAACCAAGCTACTCATCTTACACTCACCTTATTTAGATATAAACCCTTCCCGTTCACCCGAGCCGACAATAGTTACGCATGACTTCTCCTGTTTTCATAATAATCTGTTTTCATGCCAGTGTAAGCCAATTGCGCGTGTCAAGTGCATGACTTACCTTGGCATGAAAATAGATGAAAACTTTTCATGGTCGTCCCATATAGATTATATATGTAGTAAATTAAGAGTCCTTCTTGGTAGATTTTACCATCTAAGCTATAGAGTCCCAATCGGAACCTTAAAATGTATTTATGTTTCTTTAGTTGAATCAATTATAGGTTACTCTCTGGATTGCTATGGCCTCACCTTTAAAACAAATTTAGAAAAAATAGACAAATTGCAAATTAGATTTCTCAAACTATTAGTCAACAGTAAAACCAAAAATAGATATAAACATGATTATTATAAGTTATTTAAAGTATGCAAAATTCTTCCGGCAACACTGAAACACAAATATTTATTACTAACTAGTCATAGCAATCAAGACAGTAACATACTATCACAATCTAGCCATAACCATGGCACCCGATCTGTAGCAGCAGGTAAGTATGCTGTTCCCAGAGTAAGCAATTACTATGGGGATAGGCTCATCGAAAAGCGCTTGCCATACTTACTTAACACCTTACCTGCGGCTATTAGAGCGGAGAAAAACAAAACTAGATTTAAGAAAGCCCTACTACAACATTATCTCGACAGTATTTAAAAAGCATCTTACATTTTTACACTTTGCCTAAATTTCTATGTACCTAAATTCGACACTTCTACTTCTTTACTTCACTGTTATTTTTATTTCTTTTTTATGTATTTTAGAGACTCACGGATCCCACAGTCAAACTGTTCAAACAGTTTTGTGGGACAATGTATTTAGATTTAAGATGTAATCCTGTATCTTACAGAACAAATAAATAAAAATAAAAAAAAAAGACGCGATGGTGTTCCACCAGAAGTCATCTGATGATCACATCTGGGGGCATCCGGGGACCAATCATTCCACCACCAGCCCGTAGTACCTGGTGGGTACTCTATGGAATTATTTACAAAGTGCTCTTAACGATAAAGTAATGCATACTACGCAAATCCTTGACTACCCGGCAAGTTTTCTCTTCAAAAATTCTTTACAAAGTGCTCTTAACCCCTCGTCTGTGGTTGCTATAGCTGGATTGGATTTTGAATTCAAATTATGAATCGATTTGAGTTCATTTGGATACTTATCAAACGCAGACGAAGGGTTAACGGTAAAATTATGCACAGCCATCACTATCCGGTGAGCTCTCTACAAATTTTTTTACAAAGTGGTCTTCTCAACTTGAACAGAAAGTGACACTTTTCGGCAATTAATTAGCATAGTGCTTTTCTTGTGCCCATTTTGCCCCTCTGAGTTACGATCTCGTAAAGTACCTATGTAGAAAATCGTAACCCAGTGTAGAATAAGAAACCTGGGGCACTTTATATCTTCTACAGGGATTAAAATCGTTCGAAAATCGGAGTAAAATAAGTTATGAAATAAAACTATGAAAACGGATAAACTCGCGTATATTAACTAATTTTAACTTCATTCCGACGTTTCGAACACTTTACAGGGTTCGTGGTCTGCGGATGACTGACAATGGAGGAAATTTGATAGATCTACCTCCATCAAAATAAGAAAGATAAGTACAAAACTACCCACCAAAGAAAAATTACTAAACCACAGACAATAAATTTTAAGGGTGGATGTACATACAAAATTTGCAAATTAAGCTAGTTATTCATTACAAATATTTTCAGAATGAAGACAAGAGACAAAATAAATAATCTACGCCGGTTCTATCCCTACGCCACTGCCTGAGAAGTATTTCCTTCCTTTGTATGATTGTATTGTTAGGAAGGTATCCCAAAATTGGGACCGGCAAGAAACTCAGCGGGACAACTCTTTTCAAAAAACATTTGTAGTACATCTTAAGATCATCATGCATTAAACCAAAACATACAATTTTGATTAATAAGGAAATTTAAAATAATTTTGAAAAATGTTGCCAGTACTAAAAAGGGGGGAATGATCACCACCGCCAAATACATCAGCCTCACGGTTTATGTCTAGACTGTTCCTTTATCAGATGAACAACTGGATCCCAAGCTGGTGGTAGAGACAAGCTTCTTTCCATTCTATTAAAGTTTGGATATTTCATTATCTCAATAGCCTCACGCAACATTCTAGGAATGTTTCTCTTCTCCTTAACGAGAACCAAAGGCTTGTCAAACTTAATAGAATGATTCGGTCCATCACTGACATGCTCCCAAACAGCAGACTGTTGTCGACGGTGCTTGACATCGGCTATGTGTTCCTTCACCCTAGTAGTGATATTCCTCTTTGTCTGCCCAACATATGAAAGCCCACATTCACAGTCCAGCTTATACACTCCTGCATTCAGTAAGGGGGTGCTATACTTAACAGGCCTCAGAAACTGCGACATCTTCTTCATTGGCTTAAAATAGGTTTTAATAGAAGCACGTTTCAAGATGCGGCTGATCCTGTCTGTAACCCCTCCAACAAAAGGCAGAACGGCTGGCCTGCGCTCAACAGTGGGAATCTTCATACGAGTCTTCTGATCGGCTCGAGGGATCTTCAGGTTGTTTGCCCGAAGTGCCTGCCTAGCATGCCGAAGCTCCGCAGCTAGATGCCGATCATCGCATATCTTATGGGCTCTCTGAAACAAAGATTTGCCTACAGTAGCTAGTTGGCTGGGATGGTGGTGGGAATTGCCATTTAAATACCTATCAGTGTGAGTAGGTTTCCTATATACAGTATAAAACTTAACGGATAAAACTTTGGGTCACACTGTATATAGGAAACCTACTCACACTGATAGGTATTTAAATGGCAATTCCCACCACCATCCCAGCCAACTAGCTACTGTAGGCAAATCTTTGTTTCAGAGAGCCCATAAGATATGCGATGATCGGCATCTAGCTGCGGAGCTTCGGCATGCTAGGCAGGCACTTCGGGTAAACAACCTGAAGATCCCTCGAGCCGATCAGAAGACTCGTATGAAGATTCCCACTGTTGAGCGCAGGCCAGCCGTTCTGCCTTTTGTTGGAGGGGTTACAGACAGGATCAGCCGCATCTTGAAACGTGCTTCTATTAAAACCTATTTTAAGCCAATGAAGAAGATGTCGCAGTTTCTGAGGCCTGTTAAGTATAGCACCCCCTTACTGAATGCAGGAGTGTATAAGCTGGACTGTGAATGTGGGCTTTCATATGTTGGGCAGACAAAGAGGAATATCACTACTAGGGTGAAGGAACACATAGCCGATGTCAAGCACCGTCGACAACAGTCTGCTGTTTGGGAGCATGTCAGTGATGGACCGAATCATTCTATTAAGTTTGACAAGCCTTTGGTTCTCGTTAAGGAGAAGAGAAACATTCCTAGAATGTTGCGTGAGGCTATTGAGATAATGAAATATCCAAACTTTAATAGAATGGAAAGAAGCTTGTCTCTACCACCAGCTTGGGATCCAGTTGTTCATCTGATAAAGGAACAGTCTAGACATAAACCGTGAGGCTGATGTATTTGGCGGTGGTGATCATTCCCCCCTTTTTAGTACTGGCAACATTTTTCAAAATTATTTTAAATTTCCTTATTAATCAAAATTGTATGTTTTGGTTTAATGCATGATGATCTTAAGATGTACTACAAATGTTTTTTGAAAAGAGTTGTCCCGCTGAGTTTCTTGCCGGTCCCAATTTTGGGATACCTTCCTAACAATACAATCATACAAAGGAAGGAAATACTTCTCAGGCAGTGGCGTAGGGATAGAACCGGCGTAGATTATTTATTTTGTCTCTTGTCTTCATTCTGAAAATATTTGTAATGAATAACTAGCTTAATTTGCAAATTTTGTATGTACATCCACCCTTAAAATTTATTGTCTGTGGTTTAGTAATTTTTCTTTGGTGGGTAGTTTTGTACTTATCTTTCTTATTTTGATGGAGGTAGATCTATCAAATTTCCTCCATTGTCAGTCATCCGCAGACCACGAACCCTGTAAAGTGTTCGAAACGTCGGAATGAAGTTAAAATTAGTTAATATACGCGAGTTTATCCGTTTTCATAGTTTTATTTCATGAGTAATCCTCGCGGTAACCGAAGAAAATATTAAAATAAGTTACTTAAAAATTAAGGTTTCTTGAAAATTCTACTCAAGTTAAAAAACGCTAAGATATTGGCGCCTATTGGATCATGTTTATAGCTGACTTATTGTATGAAAACATGTGTACGGTCATCGGTCATAGCTCTGGGTGCTTAGACAAGTTGCCAATAGCTAACGCTTAATCGTCAATCGTAAACGAAAGGCAGCTAACTGTTTTTGTCGCACTAACATGAAAGAGTGACAAAGAAGGAAATCTACGATTCGCAACTAAGCTTTAGCGATTGGCAACTTGGCTAAGCATCTTGTTATCACCAGGTCGGACAACCCGGTTAATTCTATTCTAGTCTTTCTAAAGTCGAAATATAAAAATTACTGCTATGATTGGCAGTACAAAATTAGAAATGTTGAGTTTCTACTAGCCATTGTTCATAAATTAGTCGCATCATCAACCTACCAAGATTAATGATTAATTGAACATTATTTTTAATTTTGAAAGTGTTGTTATATATATCATAAATCATAATAATGTAATGCAACCATGGCACTACACTGAGCATGGCCCAACATTCTCCTGTATGTTTTATTAGATATGAATCTGACAACTTAGGCCCATTTATGTACCAGGGGTACGGTTTGATTGGCTTAAAACTACACTTGCTTTTTTCAAAGTAATTGTATTACC